>JACXGI010000275.1:0-14650 GCA_016801175.1 Esox masquinongy
GGGAGGGGAAACCATACGAGCAGAGGGAGGGGAAACCATACGAGCAGAGGGAGGGGAAACCATACGAGCAGAGGGAGGGGAAAAGTATACGAGCTGAATGAGGGAAAACAGATTAGAATGCTTTCCTTAAGAGGATACAGCTCTTGAAATTATCAACCTACCGTCCATGTTATCTGGAGACAGGAAGTCAATGACATCCTAGAATGAAGAGAAAGAAAAAAAAATTGTCCACACAACAGAAACCCAGTCTGGACCAATATGGCTGCTTTGCTTAACCTATGTTAGGGCTGACCCAGTAATGTCAAATCAACACTGAGACCTTGTGTAAAGTTCTTTAAAACTAAAAATAGTACAAAACATGGCTCAAGGTTGGTTGATGGTGAACATGTGAAAAACATTTCTGGCCACGCAAGCGAGACATGGCACATGATGACTTACTACTAACAAGTCCAACTGATGTTCACAGGGCACTGTGCCCACTTCACCCCCCTGACCCCGCTCGCATGACGAGTCAGGGCAGAATACATCATGGGAAATACCCAGGACGTCAGGCACGTTGACGGAGATATCGAACTGTGAGTGGAGGAAGAGAGGTGGACAGAGTGGAAGGAAGGCAGGGTGGTTACAGAATGGAAAAAAAAAACATGCGTGATAAAACAAATAAAAAAACAGACTTAAGTTGTACTGGAATTACAAAGCTTGGGATAACCAACAACTTTGTGAATAGATAGTCGAAGAGAGACTCAATAGGCAAACCAATTGGATGCATCTCTAACTGCAAAAACAATGAAAGAACATACAAATAAAGACAAACAGACGGGTGAATTGATTCAGTGCAGGTCGAGATACCCGGGACTGTGGAGTCTGGCAACATTCACACAGCATTGAGCCAGACCCTACCACAGAGGTTCTTCTCCCATTGCCCTTTGGGGTACGGTTCCAGCTGTTCCCTCTTTCTCACCTCCTCCATGGTCTCCTCAACCTCTGTGATGAGGGGCTGTGGAGAGCGCAGGCTCATGGGAACAAATGCCGGAGCCTGGTTCTGCTGTTCGGGGTAGGTGAGAGTGTGGAGGTCCTCCTCGATCGGTGCCTCCTCTCTCCGTCCTCCAATGCCCTCATCATCATCATCATCATCTTCAGACTGGGACGCCCTGAGGGTGACCAGCTTGGATTTCATAGCTGCCAATTGGCCCTTCCTACCAGGCAGGGCGGGGCCAGGCTTGATTTTGGCCCTTCTGGTTGGTGGTTTGGCTTTGGGGTTGGTGGAGGAGGATGTGGAGGGGGATTCGTCCGTGACAGGTGCAGCGGGAGAGTCGGAGGTCAAGTTCCCATCCTCTTTCCCGGGGTAATTCAGGAGCTTGGTCTTTTTGGGAATTCTGCCATACCTGAAATACATAAACATAAGTTGTCTTACTATTTCCTGTGGCAGTGAGTTGCTTTCTACATGTGGTCCTATATATGGGTTAATGAGTGTGTGTGTGTACCTGGTTGGTTTGACGGGTTTATCATTGGCTTCTTCTTCTTCATCAGATGAAGAGAGATCCCAAGCCTTCATTTTCTCACTTTTAGGCGGCGAGGCATCTTCATTAACCTGAGATTTAAAATAGAGGTTGGATCACACATGCACTCTCCCGCTTAGCTCGAGGTCTACTGCTCAACTCCAGCTCCCACAGTCTTACATTGTATAGTATTGCACAAATGTTTAAGAATAATGAGAAAAAAAAAGAAAGTGTCAATTTGCGAAGACAGGCATACAACTAGAGTTGATTAGAATGAAGGATGTATAGGTTATATAAATAGGTTTGCCTCCCAAAAGAAAGACCCACCTGTTCTGTAGGAAGCCCTTGCTCTGTGATCTCCTCCACATGCGAAGCCCCCACCTTATTAGAAGGCTTGGTCATGGGCCCTGGGCCACGCTTCCCCCACTTCCTACCCAGGTTAAGTGGGGGTCTCTGGGGTTTACCTCGGGACAGCTGGGCTGGTTTGATCACCCCCAGTCCCTTGGCTCCTTCCACTGGCTCTTCTGCCTGCTTTAAACTGATTAAAGAGACAAAATGACTAAGGAAACATAAAGCTCTCATAGCACTTACGGTGTTAGACGCTTTAAAAGCAAGTACTCGAATGTAACAACACTTCACCCCCTCCCGTACTGTACAGAATGAAGACTGCTTTTGTTACCTGTGAGCAGGTGAATGATCTTCCGGCACTTCACCTTCCGGAACCCCAGCCTCAGACTCTTCAGGTAGACCAGTCTCTTCTGAAGAAATAAAGGGGACATGTGTCAGAGCAACAGCGGCGCTCAAATCAGCGATTCTCTTAACGCCTTCCACGATGAATCGTCGCTTTGATCGTAACAAGAGAAACAACTGCTTCCGGGTCTCAGAGAAAGTCACGGAACTGATTGGAAGTCCATCGGAGCTGACAACAGTGCGATATGACTAGCCGTTTCACACCCGTTACATCAGAATGGTCAGTTACTGGGTCCTAGATTTTCATAATGCTATATGATACGAAAGGCACTGCTGAAGTTATGGAAGTTCTACTGCACCTTCATCATTTGTTATTAGTTTGCTTTTCTTTTTCTTTCTGCCCTTGGCTTCATTGGGGGAGGACTCTGCCCCAGCTGTCCTTTTGCGCTTCCTCTTGGGGGGACTGGGGGCAGGTGGGGCCCCTTCGTTAGAGACGTCCTCATTCTCCTTCTCTCCCTCCTCCACCCCCTCTCCAACCACCTCCAGGTCTGACCCTTCCTCCTCCACGTCGCTCAGCTGCTTCCCTGCTTTCGTCCCTAATGAAAGGAAGAGAGAGTGAGAGATATTAAAGATCCATACCTAAATCAAGGATGGCTGTTGAGTGAGGCTGAAGATGTTACTGGTTTTCAAACAGAAACGAGGTTGAAGAAATCACATCAATAATCACCATTATACATACGAGGTACAAGACGCAACACATTGTGGCCATTTGAAATCCAATCATTTAGGCACACCTGGATCAGCGGTGGGACATCTCCCTACAGTCTTGCATAAGTATTCACCGCTCATAGCAAGCAGTTATGGACATTTGAATTAAATTACCTTTTGTCTGGATCTTTTTCTTGATCACTTTATTCTCCGTGGGGCACTTGTTTTTCTTTTTTGATTGCACAGCCAAGATCTTCTCCAGGAGGCTAGAGAAGAACTCCACGTCCAGCCTCCGCTTCTCCTCTAAGGAACAGAGACAAGAACCGGATGACTTGGATTTCCGTCTAAATCTGAATCATCCATAAATGATCAGAGCATAGTGAGCGGCACCACGTGACACGGTTCCAGACTTACTGAAAGCCTTGTCAACCCTCCAGCTGTTGGCCCTCTCCTCTTTCTTGAACTTGTTCTGACAGATTAGAAAGCAATGATTTATGTTCAGTAACTTCATACTACGAATGCAGTTACACGGCCTCGACTGTTTTACAGTGCTACAGGTATGTGATAGCCAAAGCAAGCAAACAAACAATCAGTTATTTCTTAGTAGTAGTAAAGTAGTTGTAATTTTCGTAGCCAATAACAACCCTATTCTAAAACATCCAGGTGATATTGACACAGATACAAGGAATACTGACACCACGTTGCTGTATACACATTATATGGTATAGACCTTGATCTCGGTGCGACCGCGGTGAGGGAACAGCTGACCAATCATAGAGAAGTCTGTTCCCACCATGCTGATGGCCAGGAAGAACATGTCCGTCTCTGATCAAACAACACACACACGTTTGGATTTCAATACAGTAACATATAAACCAGGGGAGTTAAAGAAATAATGTAACTATTTGCAATCCTAACAGTAGAAGGCACCAGTGTTGAGAAAGACCTTTGTTGGACCAGGGCTTGACGTGTGTCCCTTTCCTGAAGCTGGAATAGGTTGTTGTGGAGCCACGTTCAAAGATGGGGTCTCTGTCGTCCGCAGGGTTGGGCCCTTTCTGCCTCAAGACCTCCACCGTCAAACTGAGGACAAAACCAGGAGGGAACCAGTTTGTAATGTGAAAACTAAACAGGATCTTGGGTCAAATCCTCGGGTCAAATCCTTTGAATCCATTTAATTAACAATGTAAACCGACAACAGCTTTTAGATGAGAAATTGTAAAGTTGCTAACCTCTCCTCGTCGATGATCAGAGAGCCATCCTCCGCTACCTTCACCCGCGGAACCAACGCCCCACCGTTAGCATCATCCTCCTCTTTCTCGTCCTCATCCCTCTGGGTGTCCATTTCCGCCAGGGCCTTTGGTGTGGGGGGTCTCTCAGGTGACCTGTGGAGGAGAGGTGATTGGTCAAACTCACAAAACAGGTGAAATGGAATGGTCCCGTGGTCTAAGCCGCTGCCTCCAGGGCACATATACAGCTACAGCAGGGGTTTGCACCCAGCCAACGGCTCATCTATCCAACCTATCGAACAAAGCATGAAGGACAAAAACGTGCCTTAAAAAAAACAATAATAATATCCTTGTTACATGGGAAACTATATGGCACACACTTTACTGCCTGCTTGAAATGTAATCAAAGACTCCATTCAGACCAAACCTGAACATGGCCAATATGAGTGAATTATATGCAGACTTTTAAAATGAAAGGTACGAGTAAGGTTTAATAAAACCAAATATTGCAATTACGATTATGAAGAGTGTAAACAGCATAAATAACAACTTCTTAAATTAGATTATAGAAATCAGTCTATTTAACGGGCTAACTGAATAAAATAAAACTACTTAAGGTCTTTTGAAACATGTAACACTTACCAATTTAAAGGTGGAGCCTAGGTCTAAAACATTGTGGTCGTATATACTCATTTAATTCTATGGTGTTTGCCATGTATCAGCAATATTTTCTCCCCTATCAAGTACGTTTGTAGGCAGTTTTATTTTTGCTGAAAAAAATGTAATATTGCACAACTCCATATTGCAATCACAACCCTAATTCCATTCATCATGCAGCTGGAATTATGGCTCAACAAAGGAACTTGTGTCACCGATACGTCATTAAAATAATCGCTAAGAGGCTTTGTTAGCTTAAAAACAAAATCAAGATTTGGATATGATGCTCAACAAATGCTATTATAAGTCTCTACACTTGGAGGGAATTTGTGCAAGAACTGCTATAATTCTAGCATTTAGAAACAAGGCCAGGGAAAGTAAAGCAAGTATCCCTGTCATACTTTGTTGATAGACTGCTTACAGTGCAAGGATACCAATTTACAATTTTGTAATTTGGGTGAAATATCCCTTTAACCCAGTGCCTTGATAGCCAGTAGTTGTAGAAAGTTCAAACGCAACCCTAAATGTTTCTGCACTGACAAAAGCCGGTCAGTGATCCTCATTCTTGCATAGCTTGCTAGCTTGTTATCACTAAGTAGTATAATTATAACACATAAGCTTTAACCAATTCAACGAATGTTCGAGCCAACACTACAAGCCCCAAACAACAGGTTAGATCCCGAATAGAGTGTGGTAAGCACACCTCTCAGAATTCCTGCCTACCACAATGTCCATAAAACATGCATGCTGTAAAAATTTGAGTAAACGTTTTGATGTATAAACATTAAGAATACAGCAACAATCCCTCAATTCCTATCGAAAAGGAACAGAATTAATGTTTTGGAAAATACATTATGGTCTTACTGTTCTCTTGGTGGAGTGAGTGGTAGTACAGTCTCATTGTCACCCTGGTCCTCTTCCAGATAGGACCTGAAAACAACACAACAAAAAATAAATAGCCAACATGTTTTTTATCCTTTTGGGAACCTGAGCCCAAAACCTGACCCAGGAATCCATATGCCCAAGCCATAATCGAACACTAACCTTAATCATACCCAAACCTTAACCATGGTAACCTAACTCTTACAAGCCCTAACATCTAACCAGCAATTCTTAAACCTGAAGGTAACCCCAAATCTAACACCATGCCCAATTGCATGTTCGTCCCTAAACCTAACCCCTGAGCAGGAAATTGCATTTTCCCCAAATAAATGTCCAGATTTTCTATCTTTGAGGGGATATGTACACAAACATGGTACAAACATGGTACACACACACACACACACACACACACACACACACACACACACACACACACACACACACACGTTATAAAGATGTAACCTTACGTCATGGGATTAGTTTCAGGGAGGTAGTAGATAAGGTCTCGCATGGTCATCTTGGAGGGATCCAGGTTGTATTCCTTCACACACACCTGGGCTTTGCTTCGTTTCTACACATTCAAAACAACATACTGTTAACAGCCTTATGACATTTAAGACAGACCACATACCAATTTACAGTAGCTGCCATACAGTAGCTGGCCCAGGAGACAGCATCCACAGACTGAACTAAACAACTTCTACTACCTAATACATGACATTTGTATTATCAGTGCTGGCTTCATTCTATATAGCAATGCCTCAACAGCCAAACATTGTGTTATCCTAATAATTCTGATTTTAAAAGCGTCTGCCTCTTGTTGTACCAGTTTCGTTGGTGCCCTCGGACAACCAGCCCAGCCCTCCTGTTGTCCCATTTAGGTATGGATCTTAAGTCCAAGCCAGTCGGCTACTTGTGCATGTGGAGTTTGTATAAGTGTTTCCATAGCGTCTGAACTCCGGCATGTTTGAGACGCAATTTAATAATAACTGCTTGGGCAGTTATTATCCTACTTAGGTCAAGGGGCAATTCTCTTCATGTCAATACATTTACATTAATAAACTGTTGCCCTAAAAAATCTTCCTTATATTGTAGCTGGTTACAAGCTAACCACTGTGGCAGATAGATACATTTTTTTTAATCAGCCAAATTACCCCCCCCCCTCAATTACAAATGAGGATACAGGGTAACGTTTCTAAATAATACATGTATTACTAGTATTAACAAATAGGGTGGTATTTTGCTTATCTTCACCAAAACGTTGTAACCTAAATTCTAGCAAAAAATATCACAGGTGAGACAAACATTTTAGCTGGTGGCATTTACCACCAGCTGTGATGATTTCCCCCTCGCTGGTGCCACTCGCTAGCTTAAATCTGACTATACTGTAGTTACCTGACGTCTTCACTGGCAGTCGCAGTTTAAACTCAAACTACTACGCATGTGAACAAAACCACCAAATAAAGAAGAAACAGAAAGGACATCTTCGGGGGAAAAAACATCTTGCACTGGGAATGAACCATTTAACTCTCTAATCCGGCAGACTACCTTACGCACATTTGGTTGCTGCCACTGCATGTGATTGTAGGGACAGGGATAGAAATATTTTTGAACATGCTGTTCCTCCTCCCTTCCCTTGGACAAATACAGCAGCAAACTCATCCAGAATATCCTCTGCTACTGTTAACCGTCGCTAGCTATCTACATGTTGTTGCGCGCAGCTTTCGCTACTAATATTTTCAGGCATACTTGCATCATTAAAAAAGAGCCAGTTAATGTCAGAGCACAGCCAAAGTACCCAAGATTTTGTGGCAGTAGCTGAGGCTCTCTAGCCCAGCAGGAGGGTGGGACGACCTGTTATGAACAGCACACCAAACCTAAGTTGCCTGGAAACTGAATGCCGATGATAACACACAGTTGAACTTGGCAAGCTTGCACTTCAGCCAAAATATATAATATCTTTGCTGTGGTGGAATATCCCAGCAGCAGTGCAGAAAAATTTGCCACCCAATGAAAGCGGGACTAGTGCGACCAAGGGACTATGTCAGCCTGGATCCCTGGTACCTGAACGATATAAATGGCAGCATTTGAGACATACAAATTCTTTGCAATTCTATGGATCTATAAAACGTTTCACAGTGCCTGAAGAACCATTTAACCAAACTTTTTGCTATAATAATCCTGTATCCTAGTCTTAATGTGCTATCGAACACTCATAATGGGTTGGATTCAAGAGATTAATCTCTAAACTAAAGATCACTGGTGAAACTAAAACAAATCTCACCTTCTCCTTGTTCATCTCCTGCCTCAGCAGTTCTCGAAGCTTCCGGGCCTTAGCGAGCCTCTGTAGGTCGGTTGGGTCATTGACGAACCTGCTAAGCCGAGTCTTCCCAGGAGCCAGCCCGGTGAATCCACCCGGCACCGACCTTGCTGCCAGAGTCTTAGCTCTCTCTGATACTGAGACACCCTCTCTGTCTGGAAGGGATGATGATTTGACCTTCTCCAGCAGAGCAGATGTCGCTTTAGGTGGCTTTTTCGGGAGATTGGATTGGACGAAGCCTCTGTCTTGTTCAGTGACCTGCGGGGATGTTGTCTGATCGTCAACAGATTGTGTCACAAGTTGTGACGGGGAAGAGATTTTCACATCCTCCTTCCCCAGAGGGGTCTCAGGGCCTGGGGAAGCTGAGGACAGGGAGCTGGGTTTAGTCTGGCCTTTGGCCGGCCTACTACCTCCAGAGGGCCTCCGCCTTGGGGATCTCATGCCCTGTGAGGGTCCGGAGTCTGGTTGGCTGGGGGCTTCTGGAGCTTTGGGGGTTGGAGTAGGCGTCTCACTGACTGCTCTCCCAGGGGACTTGGGGGCCCGTGGGGCAGGGCGGGTGAGGGCCGGGGTAGCGGCAGCCCGGGGTTTGGCCAGGTTTGGCATGACAGAGAACCGCTTCCTCCTTTGAAGACTGACAGAGGCGGTGCCACTCGAAGTGTCGGCATTTGAGTCTTTTCCATCCCTACCGCAAAACACAAAAGGGCTAGAGTCAATGGAGACAATACAACAGTTGCCCAGGGCAAGTAAACTGAGCATTTGGGGAGGAGCAATATACAATGTGGCTGCCCAAATGGCCAAGTGAATTGTCATCACCCAAAAAAACTATTGGAATAGATGTGCTACAGCGGAGCACTACAAAACAGCCATGTCGCAACAATGATTCTCCTTAAATACCCCTTTTCCTACATTGTCTCTCACTGGCACAAAGTTGCAGCAGATCCTACAAAAACAAGGTTCAGTTCTAGAATAAAAATGTGCCAATTAATTTGTTTTTTCATGACAAAGGGCATTGAATATTCATCAGAATCATTTAGCCTATAGGATAACTCACCTGATAGGTGTGTCTCGATACTGCCATTGTACTGGTAAACCCAATAATTGTGTTGAGCCCATATTATTTCTGGCAATGAAACTAATCCCTTAGGCTATGTAGTTAATTAATCATGCGCACAAATAGCCTAGTAAGAATGTGCAACTAACGGCAGGATGGTAAGTTAAAGTAGAGATGAACAACAGCAGAAGGCAAAAAGAAAAATTTGCAGAGCAGCTTAAAAGCCCTGCATTATCACCCGTTCTGTGACCACTTATACAGTAGAATATTTTAATTTGTTTTGCGAAGTATGGGACTTTAATTGTATGTCACTGCCAGTGTGGGATTATCTGCATAAAGTACATTTTCCCCACATTTCATTTGATTCAGTAATTGATCACTACTCACTCCCTGAGAGTGGAGGACTCTTCCACTCCAGTAGCAGTGGAGTCATCTACCCCCTGACTGCCTGCCAGCGGAGAGTCCTCAGACACCTGGGAGCCTGCAGCCGGAACCTCCTGGGGAGGTGGAGGAGTGTCCTGGGAGGAGACAGGGGCTGGGCCTCTGCCAGCTGGCCTGACATTGGGCCGAACACTGATCCTGGATCTGCGGAGCATGCTGTCCTGCAAAGGGTTGGACACAGATGGTAAAGTTAGCCAACTATTGTTAGCAGTAATTCAACTTTGATAAGCAAAGTAATTCAACTAAATGGCGTTGATCATTAGGCTTTTATCAGGATCCCAATAGCTGTCAGAAACAAAAAAGCTACTCTTCCAAAGGGCTACACAAAACAAAATAGATTTACGAAATTGACAGGTACATTCAGTACAAAGAACTACATAGTTATATCACCAATGGCTGCTGTTTAACTAGTTAGCTATTAAACTAAGCTACAAAAAATAAGTTCAGCTGTCAAACGGCACAAACTTCTGACTTAACTCAACAACCTAGCTGTCCTATACTCTGTAGTCGACAGTGACATATATGGTTGGCTACAGTCCTATCACAGCTAACGACGTGTAAACCGGGTTGGGAAATGTATTCACTAACAGAACCCGTTAACTGAAAGTGACGTAAAATAATGCTGAAATAGTTTTGGCCATCTTTTTAGTAGTAGTTAATTATAACATAGAAATTAGTAATTCCGTCGAATGCGTAAAGCGAAGTTTAATTTTCTGTTTTGTCTTTTAGAGTTGAAGCTAAACTTGCTAGCCAGCCACCGACCGGTAGCATATACTAGGCATACCTTATTAGCCATTCTAGTGACGTTCTTACGACGTTACCCTAAGTACATTTGCTAATTTGATAAATACATATTATCAAGTTACGTAGCGTGATCAATAAAAATACAAACCTCTAGGTTAAATAATCAGTTAAAAGGAATATATTCCATATGTTCGACGTTTTCATCCAACTTTAGCGCCCATGCATAAACACACCACTACTAGACCGCCATGTTGCATTCAGTGACATCAAACTTCATCCGCAAAAAGCTTTATGGGAATAGTAGTTTGGGCATGAAGTGACCAGAAAGGATGTTAGGATGAGCAGTTTGTGATCTTGATGCACATGTTGATAGAGGCAGAGCCATATCAATGAACATATTGATAGAGGCAATTTGTTCATTGATATGGACGTATTGAGAGGCAGAGCCAAGTATATCGCGTTCACCTAATTTCAAGCATGATTGTAAATGTCTTATTTTATTAGGAATGCTAATAATTTCTTATTAACCCACAAAGACCAGGGAGTAATTATAGCACCAACTGTCTCACCCAGGGACAAAACGCCTCGGGATTTAGGCGCATGTGACATTTCATTTACCGGCCAGTTGCTCTTGACCAACAGGCTACTCTTCCGCACCTGACATTTACAACAAAAAGGAGCAGTTAAGGTTATTCTTCTTCCTCAGGAACAGATATGACATCGGGAATTCAATCTAGGAACCTTTTGCCAAAACCACTCTGTACCTCAACATCTACAACTCCAATAACCTCACATCTCATAAGTCAATGGTCACTTCATTGCACTTCAGTTCTGACACCAATGACTTGAACGAATTCCAAGCTTGACACGTCATTTCTCACTTCAAAATTAAACTACCTGCCATCTGATCAACAAACCTCCTGAACCGTGTGTCAACATATACACACAACAGAATTTGATGTTTATTGTCCTTGTGTTGATTTGTATTTTGACATTGGGCACTGCATGTTGTCGTGTAGCCTGTCTTTGGGCAGGTTGTCCGTTCTCAATTACTTACACTGCAAAAAATATGTCTTATCAAGTATATTTAACTGGTTTTCAGGTTAAAAAATCCAACCATTTTTAAGCTAGAATATACCGCTTGTTTTTAGAAAATATGCCTTGAATATCATGTATTTTGTCTTGTTCAATTGGCAGATTTCACTTATTTCAAGCAAACATCTCAAAAATAGTTAAATTGACTTGTTCCATTGGCAACATTTTTTGCAGTGTACCTGGTTAGGAAGTGAAATGAAAATGACTAAAACCCAAAAATACAATATAATTTTAGTCTCAAATTTCCAGTAGATTGAGAAATCTGATACACCTTGTTATAACCTAAAACTGTTGAAAATATACCAGGTGCTGCAGATATCATTACAAAAGTCAATGGTAAAGTATAGGAGTTAAAGAAACTAACACCACTTATTCAACTCACTAGCTCAATGATATTTCATAGCTGTAATTACATCTTTAATGCAAATACATTTCTATGCAAACTTAGGGTGTAGGCCTACTAAAATCAGGGTTGGGTAGGTTACTTTTTAAATGTAATCCATTGCAGTTGTAAGTTACCTGTCCACATTTGTAATTAGTAATGATGCTTTTGGATTACTTTCATATTAAGATGCATTAGAAGACAAATAGGAATATAACCAATTGAACACCTTTTGCAGGCTCAATGTTAGAATTCACAAAGCTAGCCAAAAACACAATTTGCATTTTACCTTACAAGTTATGTACAGTGCTTTTGGAAAGGGTTTCTAAACAATTGCTTTCCCCTTCATTATAATTGAGATACATCGCTACATTACACACTGTCATTCCAACTAATTCAGTAAATCATGATCTTCCAGACTTTATCTGAACATAACCCAAAGATATGTTAACCTATTCTGTTATTTATATATCCGCTTGTAATCCGTTCCTCCCGAACTCTGACTACAATGCACAAAAGCATACCAATACATTCAAAAGGTGAATAGCCTAGGGATGCAGTAATCCCCTTCCAAACAATATCTTCCAGAGAAAAGATCTAAATGACACAGACACCCAAAGGACCACACTGAGAACAATTAATTTTTCTGTGTTTAATATTGACATTATTGAACATTACCAGGGCCTTCCCTTTTATCCATCCATGCATCCACTCCTCCTACGCATCCCCTTAATCTCCCTTCCAATAACAATCATTGCATTACAAACTTTTTTTTTTTTTTTTTTAAACATTTAATTCAGAGGTACTGAAAAGCTGTGTGACATTACCAGAAACAAGACTACTACCACTACTGATTGAACAAGACATGAAGGGCTATTGGGGAGTAAGGGGGGGGGGTTGAGGATTAATTGACATCAAGCACGACTGGTGAGGATTAAGTGTGCATCAGGGCGGAGGCTAGACGTTTTAATCATGCAGATTGTCTGGCGCTTGTTGTAGTTGTAGCAGCTGTTTGTGAAGACATTTGGTTCAAGAGACTCGCTGCTTATATCCCGGACCACTGCAAACCTGACTGGAAGAGAACTGGTCGAATACACACACAAAAAAACAGCATTTAGATGTTACTTTCAAAGGTTCCAAATGATTTATCCATTTCCTGATTGTCACTCACATGTGGGACATGACTGGCAGGATGTCAAGCAAAGGGGTTTCCAAAAGGGTCTCCAAAGGGAGCTGAGCTGCCAGTGGTCTGGGCAAACAAGTTGTCGTAAAAATTGAAAAGATTCAAGGTTTTAGAAAGATACAAAGCATATTAACATCAACTGATACATTGTAAGACTGACTTAAAAAAAAAAAAATTAAATACACCTGTACATTCTTACCGTAGCTAGAAGAGGTGCTCCGAAGGGATTAGGAGTCACAGCACCGAATGCGTCATCAAATAGGTTCTGGTTGACACCTGGTGCAGTGGAGGGAGCTGGGGCTGGAGTTGGCGCAAAGGCATCCAGAAGCCCAGGGCTCAGGGCTACCACAGGAGACGTCAAGGGGGCTGCTTGTCGTGGGGCCGGTTTTGGTGGGTCTGAAGACAAAAAGGTGTAAGCATGTGGATTCAAATATATTGTATTTACAGATGCATGCAAATGTTCTGTATCTTCAACATCATTAATAGAGGCTGCATAGACAGGAATAAAAAAAAAAAACTGCCATTACCACCGATAGCCTTTGAAATATGACTCTGAATTTCAAAGTCGTCATGATCTGCCACATCCTGGGGCACGCCCACTTTGCTGGAAAAGTACTGAGCAAATGCTCCGTCCCCGTTGGAGGTTGGAACCACCCCGGGCGCCTGCTCACCCTTCCTGGCCGGGATGGCTGGAGGCTTGGCAATCTGGAAGTCCTTGAACATGTCCTTCCCACTTTTCTTCTCCTTCTCCCCTCCCAGGGGGTCCAGAGCAGTAAAGGCACTGGGTTCCACCTTAGCAGGGGCCTCCTTGACTGGTGGCCTGGGTGGGGGGCGCGGTGGACCGTGTGTCATGCCCTGTGGTATTCCCTGTGGAGGGCCTCCCATCATGGCGTAAGACCCGGACTGGAAGGGGTTAGCCATGGCAGGCTGTCCCCAGCCTGGTGCACCTCCCATGGGCCCTGCAGGGGCAGGCGGTCCCCACGCCTGGGTGACTGGTGGGGCCCCATACGGTGAAGGGGCCTGATGGCCCCAGGGGCCCGGGGGTATGGGCAATGCACCGAAGGCGGATGGCTGGGAGAAAGTGGGCTGGGGGTTGGGGAGCGTTACTCCTCCTGGCATGGTGAACATTGATGGGGCTTGAGTTCCCCACGGTGATGGGGCTGTCCCTGGGATGGGGACTGAAGGCGGACCCAACTGCAACGCTCCTGAAGGACAATCCAGGGAGAAAGGAGGATGAGTGTGACTGCTCTGGTTTGGGTAGGTAGACCGAACACAAATCCCACCCTCTTATCTCAAGCTTGCACTGCAAATTCACTAATCGGGGGAAGTGAGGGCTGTAGTCCTACCCAGAGCTGCTATCGAGTTGGCGGTCTGACTGTTGAAGAGGTTGTTGGAGGCAGACGAACAGTCAGACTGACTGGGAGGAGCAAACAGGTCGGCCCCAAACAGGTCATCCGCAGGAGGAGACTGATGGAGAACCGTCAAATTAGTCTAAAGAAAACTTACTACACAGGTATAGAGCAAAAACTAATTAAGGATCAGTAAACACTGACTGACTTAGGTTTATTATAAGGGTGATCGTTTCTATAATGCATTATTTACTTACTGCGATTAATTGTTACTTAAGAACATACAGTACGTTTCCAATTACACAAAGACTGAACACTTACCTCCAAACTTCACTGAAGCATGACAAACAAGACAAAAAGAGCATGAATAGGACAGCAAACAGGAAGTAAGTGTTGAGGGTGGAGAGGAGTGAGGGGACAGGC
>JACXGI010000275.1:14750-46605 GCA_016801175.1 Esox masquinongy
GGTGGGGGGGGGGAGCAGACCCTCATTCTCAGACATGCAGTAATACCGTGGACCCTCTAAGGAGCATCACCTTGGCACTCCTCCGACCTCGTCCAGATTTAGTGCTCTGCGGAGGGGGACATAACACGACCGAACCGTCCTTGCTATGCCCCACAGGGGCAGGGGGTTGGGGATCGAATGTCACGCCGTTACAAAGGGGCGGGCTTTTCCCAGATGTGTCGACAAAGGGGTTCTGAGGGACAGGAACTGGTCCCAGACCATTGTGTACTGGGACCCTGCTCTCGTCGGTCATCACTCCCCCAAGTGGCCACTGGCCGTTACTCAGGGCCTGGATCATGTTCTTACTGGACAGCCCGTTCAACTGCTGACCAAAGTGGTCAGATCCTCCGCTAAGCTCTACGCCATTTGGCCTACCCGAGAGGTGAACGGAGCTCTCTTGGCTGTGATTGGTGGATGGACCCGAGATCAGAGGACCGGGGGGCGATGAGGCGAGGGGGTCATCGCTGAAAGGGTCAGTGTCTGGGGTTGGAAAGAAGCCAAATGCAGAGGAGAAGAGGTTCTCTGTCTGGGAGGTGCCCCAAGGGTTACGGCCAAGGGAAGTGAAGGGATTCCCCTTTATACAGTTCTGATTGCTGTCAACCTCGGCAGACAGATCCATCAATAGAATATCATTAGTTTCCTGGTTATCAAGGGAGGAAAAGAGGGAAGGAGAGAGGAATAAAATCAGTTGTTCTGAAAGAAGCCACTTGTGACACAGCTAAATGAATCAATGATATGACATGAAGACAATTTATGACTGATTAAGCAACGGTGTGGTAGGATCAATGAACAGTTAAACAGGAATCAAACTGAACTCCACAAGTCTGTTTTTTCCCCTCAGGCAGCAGCCTGTGTGTCTAAGGGACTACAACCATTGTTCAGAGGCTGTTGAAATTTAGGGTCTATCTGTGATATACACATCCAATCAAACTGCTACAAGATTAAGACAGGTTACAAGCAGATCTTTGCAAGAGTTGAGTTTAAGACCTGTAAGACATGTGAGAAATGGATTATGTGATTGGTGGAAGATAGGTTTTGAAATTAAGCGGTTTTGGGGCAAGACTGAGCTACTTCCACAATGCAGAACAAAACCAGCATTATACAAAAACAGCAAGACTGAGCTAGCTGGCCACCGAACGGAACTTTACCAGAGTTTGTGTTGTCATAGTCACCTGATTCTAAATTTGGGAAAAGATCCTTGTTAGGAATAGTAAAAAAAAAAAAAGGCAAAAAACAAATAATCCCAAACTTCAAAAATAAAATTGCAGCATGGTTTTCAGTAGGCATTGTCCAAAAACAAATTAACGGCAGAAAAAGATAAGCATGGCAATTAACATCCACCAACCATTGTCCCAATCCAGTCGTGAAATCTGAATTATGAGCATGTCCCCTGGCAGGAAGGCCCTTGTTCTATGAGAACCAGAAACTAGGAAGAGAGTCTTTAAGAACTGAGAGAAAGTAACCTACCTAAAACCCCAACCTAAAACAGTAGGCTGACTTACTGTAGGAGAGTGGATATCTGGAGGGGTGGACATGTCTCCAAACAGATCCAGCTGTTGCACCTCCTAGGCCAAAACACACTCATTATCAGTATCATAAAGAGCCATCATCCGGTAGAAGCATAATAAAATGAATGACTTAACTACACGAAAACAGGCCGTCTTGATCAGCTAGTCTGGAAACATTTACATTGCATGCAATCCGAATGCATGACTCATTCTATGAGCCGAGTCACTTACTTTGGCAGTGCTCGTCTGGCCATCGGCATTGAGCAAGGCATCGCCGCCATTCTGCAGATAAAGCAGTAAGCGGTGAAGTATGCACTGGAATACCTCCACATTTCCAGTAAAGATTTTAACAAACACTCACCTCAACAACTGCATTATTATCCTGGAAAAAAAAGAAAAAAGTCACTCCCTCTGAGAAATTATAATCTATTTACAAGTCATCTTATTGGTAAGGCAATGAGTGTAGTTTATGGTGTAGGATACAGATTTATGGTGCACAATGCAGCACTAGGGGGCAGTGTTGACCTAAAAAAAAGCTTCTGTCACATGACCATCCAGTCAGCAACTGAATTCATCCTCCCACCCCCAAAAAAAACAGAAAACTAAAAGACTGAATCAGTAGGGAAAAAGAAGTTTGAAACAGGGAGGTACCACTAGATCATAGAACCTCAAATCTGTGTTTGTATGTTGCAAAAGATATTTGCATGTCCTATAGAACGTGACCCCGTAACCTTTATTTACCTTCTGTGAGGCCTCGGCTTCCTTCTTCTTCATATTGAAGATGACCTGGAATAGGTCTTTCAGGTCAATGACCAGGGGCTCTGCCTATAAGAAGAGGAGATGAATGGAGACTCAATTTACACCATTCAACAAACCAATTGCAACAGTCTTCAAGTGTTCCATGTTTGTGATTGGCATAACTATAGAACAGGGACACAAATTACCCTCAACTGTGGTTAAATCAGAAAAGGTTAACTAATGGGACATACTGCCTGTACCCATTTTGAAAAACAAATTTTGAGTGTTAGATTTAAGGCAGACGTTAGAATTAGGTTTAGACGCATTTGGGCTAGGTTTAGTTTTGGTATAAATTTGAGGTTGCTAAGTTAAGGTTAGAGTGAGGTTTATTTTAAATGAAGGATGAAGTAGGAATTTTATTTTTATTTTTTTTAAATGCAATGTTTGTTTCCCTATTTTGATAATTAACGTCACCTGCTGGGAAGTCTTTATGGCAAAAAACTGGTGCTGTCCCTCGGATCCACAAACATAGCCAAAAGCTCGGTTATCGGTGACATCTCTGGCGATGAATGAGATCTTATTCACAATGTGCTCATGTTCTATCACCTGAGAGGAGAGAAAATAGTTCAAAACAAGTTTAGTTTGTCTTTATTAGCCTAAAACAATGTTGGTGTTAGTCATTTCTTGCCTGAGATCACATCCTGTGTTTTTGCATCCACAGAGAAAATGAGTTTATGACAAGGATGAACAGGTTTTGAAAGTCACTTTTTTCCAGCATTCAACGCTTTATTGACATAGGTGTGCGCTAAAATAGCAACGGGCTGGAATCGAACCAATGCCGCAGTGGCATGTCAGCACCGGAGGCCGCATCCTAGACCACCGGACTACTCTAAGCCACAGTTCCTGCTCACCCCGGTCTTCTCGTCAATTATCTTAATGCCAGACATGGAAATGTTGACCCAAATCCTCTGCTTGTGTTTGCCTTGGGACCGCAAAGCAACAGCCATACCCTGGAAAGAGCAAGACAACACACTCCCCGTTAAACACACACTGACAACATCTTAATTTGAACTTTAATAGTGGTCATACTGCATGAAAATGCCCTGAGGGAAAAAAAACTGAAGGACAGCGTCTGTACAGTGACGTGGGTTACCTTGAGTTTCATCATGGAGTCCTGGCTCATCTTGTCCCCACGGGCCTCAGGGACGTCGTCGATGCCAATCAGCTTTGCCTTGTACCTCACGCCGTCACCCTGGAACCTGGCCAGCAGGTACTCGTCAGTCTTCTCCGGAGCTGGAGGGAGGGACGGGAGAACCACGGAAATGTGACTCGTTTCATTGGGATTTTTCATGCTTTTCATTATTCTGTCTGACCAAGTGTACAATTGATATTTCTCTATCCAGCTTGTGATGAGTCCTTGGACATTACGTTACAATACACATGGAAGTTAAAATGTGAAACTAGGCCACAAGTTCCAGAAAAATCAAGTCTCAGAAAATGTTTGGCCCACAACACCGAATCCTTCATGTGGGAAGAGGGGAGACGCCCTCTGGGCTTACGGTACCTTTTTTCTTCTCTTTCTTCGAGGGGGTTTTGGATGGCACTGTGGAGGGGGTGGTGGGGGCGCTGGTTGTTGGAGGCGTGGTGGGGGCTGGGATGCTGGAGGGGTCAGCAGGAACAACGGACACAGTGCTCTCCACTTCTGTAGACATGGTGGGTTCGGGGGCCGGCCTTACGGGAAAAATCGTGACAGGGCGGGTAAACCAGACGGCAGCTCCTCGTTCGGGCCCGGGGGGATCCTACTCAGCCAAGAGGCTTAGCACTTGCACATGCTCAGTTAAGTGCCTGCTGAAGAAAACCAACATTGTGACAAACAACATTTACATTACTACTAGTAACATTGATCCAAATGGCTCATTACTTTGCTCTCCAGCCTTCAGTGAAAAAATGCTGTCAAGTGATGGTGTCAAAAATGACTTTAAGTTGCTCTTGATCAGAGAGTCATCCAAGTTATTTCAAAGTGTATATTGGCACGAGATTAGAGCCGTGTTAACAGAAACCCATTGGCAATAAAAGCAGAATAACTGAACAAGTCATTTCACCTCTAAACATTAAATATTAACATAGTGCATTGGCTTCCACTACCTGAAATTGTCACCAACTAAGTTTTTGTGAGCATTGTAAAACATAATATCACTTTAACGATCCGCAATGAAGAGCCATGACCCCAGTACATTGGCCCTATAATGCTTTGATGTGACCTGTGGCTAGCTACGGATGTAATAGTAGAATTCAAAGGTAATAAAACAAACTCAACGGGGTCTTTCTGACCGTGTGAGTGTGGAATACCTGGAGGTAATCAAAGACAGATGTTTCCATGGCGGATAGCACACTTCCTTTTCCAAGAGTGCATCTAAGTCATGTGAGTCGGCCTGTGTAGTCTGAGTTTGGACAGTCCAAGACTAAAAGCATAAACCTAGGTAGTCAAATTAAAGCTGTTTTACACCGCCTACAATTCTGTTTGCCGATGCTGTAGTTTAACTCAGTGTGGTAACCGTTGCTCCAATTTCAGCAGAAATGAGACTGCAGAGACCTAGAGTGAGACATGGATCCTGCCAGATATTGTATGCTAACGTGTTCCTAGAGCCTGCATTTTTTTCTTAACTTAGCACGTAGTGACGGCTTGTTAGGAAGTAAACACTCGGCTGAGGGCCACCCTACCTGGGTATTAGGCCATGCCGTCCATCTGCGGGCGCCAATACAAAAAAACAAACCAACCGCATTTAGCCACACCGTTTCACAAATACTAACACAGCTGGGACAAGTGTAAGTTATATGACAAACAAAGACACAAACAGAGCACTTCCACAGTGTAGCCTCCAGTTGCTTACATTCAACAGGATAGGTGGTGGCCAGGCCAGCATTGCAAGCTGCGAGAGGAGCCTTGACTGCCAATAGGCACATAGCTCTGGAACCAACAATGCTCACAGCTGGACTAGAGAACAAAATGGCTCCTTTTGGGGAGAGTGCAGGTTGATTTCAGCAGCTAATGCTAAGCATTGTTTTCTGTATCACACATACCTTCAGGGGCACTTCAAGATGCTGCATGTACTGCAGAACGCCTCGCCACTGGGAAGAAGCCTCAACTGACGAGCAGAGCAAAGGTTGGCAGCGACCAAAGGTTGAGCTATTAAATTAAGTTAATCTTACGCTAGCTGGTTGGGGTTTAAAACTGCCAGAGCATATGGCCATCATGGGATCTGGCAATCTCATAACACACGGCTAAAAACATCATAACAGTGAAGCTTCTAATCACCCTCAGTAACTGACAGACCACCACTCCAAAGCCATTCCAAAGAGTCATAACCAGCACATAGGCCAGCTATGGCAAACTGACTTTTCACACTGAAATGTCAAACTTAAAAAAACAACAAACAAAAAAAAAACAAAAAACTGCTTGCCAAGGTAAATACCACAGCTATGTACAACAACTAAAGATTTTAAACATTTACAACGGTTGGATTTAATTTCTGCATCATTAATGTTTATATGAATTGGCAACAGACTTCAAAGTTTGGGATTTCCAACCTTTTTAGGTGGTTTTCGAAAACATTTGAGCCTTTTGGATCAGAAGCCTTTGGTTAATTTAGCATGAAAAATGCATACAAAAAAGAAAAGGCTGAAGTTGAAGTGCCTCCCTTCTACATAAAGGCCTCTTGTAGTCCTCTTTTGCTCACTCTGTGCCAGTTTTGGGGGGTTACTCAAAAAAAATATATAACCAGTCCATTTCCTGAAAACAAGTACAAAGCTGACAGTCCAGAAGCCCTTGCAAAACCCAAAGCGCAGTGACTGCCAAGAAGAGTAAACACTTCAGGTTTGGTTCATCATGTGCTCTACCAAATACTTCTGACGATCAGTAACCAGACAACACAACTACATTGCGCGTGCGTGTGCAGTAGTGCTCTGAATCACATTATACGGTCTAAGCACCACAGTACCCTGGGTCCAACGCCAGGATGTGGCAGCAGGCTCTGAGAGTAGCTCCAATGGGTGAGGAATATTGGCTTTGCGTCTCCCCAGGCTACAAGAGGTGTGGGCTGGAAGAGCATTAACTGGTCAACACGCTTGAGTGACTCCCACTGACAGGTCAGAGTACTGCAAGCTGAACTGAGGTAGTGTGTCAAAGGAGCGTTTACTCCAAAGCATTGACTGCGCCAACGTCCTGATTAAGCATCAGTATGAAGGAAAAAAAAATAAAGACTTGGCGGGGCATGGCCTGAAGGATGCATATCCCAATCTTTGATCATACCAAACCAATTGAGAGTGGCTATGATAAGACAACGTCAGAAGTGCCAGTTGGCCATCGTGAAATTGTGCATACAATTTCATTTATAAAAATAAGAATATCCACCATGAAAGACAATGGATGTGGTCCAAGACAATGGCTGGGAACCACCGGTCTAAATGATAGCTACTAGCCTGCCCCTTTAGTACTCCATTTCACAGTACCGTGCCAACCTCAACTACCCTGTGCTGACTTGAATATTCTGCCTTGCAAATTGTACTGTTCAGCAGTGTTCTAACTACTATGGTAGAGTCATAACCAGCCCATCCCAGTATGCGCTGCTTGGCTCAGTGGGACAAAAGGCTATCGGTTGAGCCGTTATTAAAATGATTCAATAAAGCCTCCAGGTTCCACTTGCCCTCATGCTGGTGACTGACCAGGCTAGTCCACATTCTATTACACCCTTAGAGAGAAACAGTGGCAAGAACATGAGATATAAGAAGCCAGCACCATTCATGCCTCAGGGCTGTGTGCCAATGCTACCTTATCTAAGAAGACCCAAACATCCACCTCATAAGTAAACAGCCCTTTCAAACCAATTTGAGAAACCTGAAATCCCGACGGCAAGGGTCGCAGAGCTGCCGTAGCAACGCATTGGAATTATCAGAAACGAAACATTTTGAACTTGCAACTCAAGTTTGCACCAGACACCGCCTGCAGAGCTAGATCACAAGTGACAATAATATAATAAAACTCATCTATGTTTCTGCTACGAAGGCAGATTTCTGTGATACGCCAAGGTTCGTTCAAGGTCTACATCACTGTCCAGAAGGGTTTGATTGAATCCCTGCTGTAAGACTTTCCTAATCTATGGTACCATCTGTCACTGAGTGTTTTCACTCTTCCCTCCTTTATGGGGGGGGGGCTGTATCGCAGCGGAAACAATTCTGCTCCCAATATCTGATAACTTATCAGCAACACAAGCCAATAACGGTTTATTTCCGAACTAAATTACAGACTAAACTACTAGCAATCATGTCCCATAAGGCACCATGTGACCAAGTCGTCTGTGGATCACATCATCAAACAACCCTGTCTGTCTCTAGTCAACAGAGACCAGTAATGGGCTAAAGAAGGTTATAATAGGGAGAAAAACAATTTGGGTGATTGTCATTATGCACATGATACAAGCTGTTCAGTAACTACTAAAGAGTGAGTCTCAGTGACTTTGCCCCAATAAGCAGCAGTGTCAGCAAATATAGAAAAGGCTAATAAAATTGTCAGCATGTTACTAACCTGACAGTGCCTGAATGAAAACCCTGCCCCCTAACCAAGAACAGTTAAAACCCATTGGCATATCCAATAGGATCCTCTCCACAGCTTTAGAACAGAGAAGGAACCAGCTGGCAGCCTAACAAATAGTTATTAGGCATTTAAAACCTACAAAGCCATCAACTTTCCAAACACCAGATGGTTAAATTACATTGTGAACATCAGCCGTATTTAGCATTCTTCAGGAATTGTCCAACTAGTTGGGCTGAAACCATACACCATTTATAATATACATGAGTCAGCAGAATTGCTGCAAAGAGATGTCCCAATCCCGGGCGATTTGTTGCTTCATTAAAAGAAAAAGTGAAGTTCTACTCCGCACATCTGTAGAAGGGGATGAATCAGACTCAGTGGAAGAAATACTGGTGTATGACTAAGAACATATCTACTGAAGGTCTCCAAGGGATGCCATGATTTGTTTTTCTTGTCTGACCAATTGCCCTACACTGCGGATTGGGGGGAATGAGTTAATAGATTGAATCAGCCGTATATAGTGTCAGCTGGACGAAAAAAAAAGTGCTCCTCTGAGATACCCCAGGACAGAGTTTCGGGAAAACCTGATTTGTACATGATATAAACTCCATCGCCAGATACAAATCATTTAGAGTAGCTATGAGCGATGCAGAGACCATAAGCCCCTCTTGAAATTACTAAAATGTAGCATACATGTACATATATTAATGGCACAGACACTCATACAGATCAATTCACAGGAACAATTAAGTTTAAGTGCATTGCTCAAGGGCATAAAACCTTTTTCACTTACTGGTCAACCGACTTGATTGACAGATAAACATCTTTCTTGTCCAAAAAAAGATTGAGAGGTTTTAAATAGCATTCAACAAGACAAAAACAAACACTGACCGATTTGTTTTACTTAACTGAAACATTTTCAGAAAGCAAAATAGCGACCTCCCACAATTACCTTGGTGACGTGCGCATAGCGTGCACAGCTGGAACTAATCGAGAAATCAGGGAGCTTCTTTAGTTTATTAGATTCACTAAAGAAAATGTTTTATAATTTCAAACATGAATTTCCATTTAAAATTGTAACAGTCTGTAACAGCAAAACCCATCACCCTCCAAGCCCGGTAACCTAGTGAATGCGAAAGAATGTGGATGTCACGTACCGTTAACAAGCGCTCCAGTCAGAATTCCTCATATTCGAGGTTTGTCTTTCCAACGTTCTGAATGTTACGCGAATGCTAAACCTATCTTACCTCTGGACACGTCTTCTGTCTGCTATGAGGGTTAAATCAAACGCAGCTTTTCAGAGACGTGTTTGAATCAGATGTTTTCGTCTAAGATATGTCCCCAGACCGCGCCGCTATACCGTGAATTGGCAACTCCCCCCACCTCACCAAGGTTCCTACAACCTCCCAATTTAACCCCTCGCTCACCAGAACGACAGGAGGCACTGTTGGCAACTCAGTTTTATGACAATAGTTGCAACTGCTTTCTATATCTACTTCGTAGTAATTTGGGCGTATTTCATACCACTTGGATAAGCTGTGTAGCCTTAAGAAAAAACATTTTAGACATTTGCTAATTTCTTTGTAGATTGTCCATTGCACTGCAGGCCTACCAGGTTTGTATGATCCAAATAGAAGATCTGTTAGGTCGAAAACATTCCTTCAAATTCGATTTCCAGTATGTATTAATACTTCAGTAAGACGTGTTGTTTATTGCAGCATTTTGTTAAAACCTCAGTCAGAAAATGATGCAGACATTTGTATATCACTTTTAAGCCAAAGCTTCTATTGTTCTCAATTGGCATGATGACAGTAGAATAGAAAGTGGTTGTTAGAGTGGCGTTTCAGAGCCACGGTGTGTGCGTGCGTGCGTGTGTGTGATCCAAATCTTACTATATATGTGAGGACCTGAAGAAAAACATGACAAATAGGTCCCCACAAGTTTTTTTTGCCGGTCCCCACTAGGAAAAAGGTTATTTCTGGTCAGGTTTAGGGTAAAATGTATAATTGGGTTTAGTGTTAGAATTGGGGATACTTTTAGGGTTAAGGAATTACAGGTCAAGGTTAGGTGTTAAGGCTAGGTTACTTTTAGGCTTAAAGGTTAGATTATTGATGTTAAGTTTAGGATTCGGTTCTGGTGTTCTCCACAAGAATAGCAAAACAAATGTTTGTGTGTGTGTACAGCCCCTTTTTACAATCCTGGTGAGGACCCAACATCACAGCAAAGGCTATTTTGGTTTAGAGGTTAGGTTTAGGGCAAAAGTTATATCTGGGGTCCCAGTTAGAATTGGGGTTTCAGCTTAGTTTTTGAAGTTTTGATTAGAACTAGGGTTAGGGACAATATGATTTGTGAGTGATATGATGTTTGGGCTCCTCTCAAGGAAAAGGAAAACATCAAATGCAGGTTTGTGTGTCTATTTGTGAGGATTTCTGTCTCTCTGTCCATGCATCCCTGTATGTGTAGTTTCCAGGCTAGCCCAAGGGGACAGAGCTGAGCAGAGCAGGAGAGAGGACAGGGAAAGGCCTTCCTTCCTGGCTAGGTTTCCTGTGTAGTTTTGCTGACAGAGGGTGTTATTTAGGAGCCAACCAGGCCATTGACAAGACAAGGAAGAACCTCTTTTCCTCCCCCCATTACTGTGACCTCTGGAATGCTTAGCCAGAGACTTCATCCCCAAATGGCACCATACACCCTGGGAGTAGGGAACTACTTTTGACTAGTCAAATCGACCCAGCTCAAAAGTGTTCTGGTCATATGTAGTGCACTATAAAGGGAATAGGGTGCCATTTGGGAAGTACCGAGTCAGGCCCAGTGGCATGGATCAGCCCATTTCTGCTGATCATACACATATTATACAGGTTTAGGAGAACTGTGGTTGGTCGGAGTGTTTTCTCCCTAGCAATAGATAAATAATTTTCATAAAGCAGATATGGGCATGTGTGTACAGGACAGGCACAATGGCTGCAATTAGACAAGCCAACCCAGTCCTCAACCCTTTCCCCGGTTATCACCCTTCTGACCGACCATATGAGATCTTTTTCAAAGCTGATCCGACAGGTCAAAATATAAATTAGTGAGCGGGAAGATAAGTCGGAATTGGACTGCTCATTTAAACGCAACCTTATAGTGGCCTTTTGCAAGCTCACTGTAGACATTGAACAATGCCCCATGACATTTTGCCCATCAGCGGAGACAAAAAAACGTCCTTGCTTCTGAATGGCCTGCTTTCGACAGTCAACGCGTCAGTAAAACGTTCTGGCTTCACATTTCTCTTGAATATGAATCACTTCCTTTCCCTTTAACACAGTGGCCCACCCAATAACCAGATGTCCCGCCTGTTGGGACACATGAACCAAAAGAAGTGTACCAACTTCCTTATTGAATCCCTGAGGTCATCATAATTGGGGGCGACCGAGATTAAAGCTGCACACAGATTTGCTGAGATACAGAGTGGAATCCGCATTCCACCATCCATATTTGGGAATGTGGTTAGGTGAGCTGACACCCATCTGTGTCCCAAATGGTAGTCTAATAACTAGCCCCGATCAAAATTATTCCTTAGGGATTAGGACACCATTTCGGGAACAGCTAAATCTGTACTGAAAGTGATCAGAACAAGGCTTACACATTGTCATGGATAAGCCATGATTCAATCTGCTGATGAAAGGCTGTTTGTGATGCAACGGTTCCACTGAACCTAAGGTAACTGGGAAGTAGTCAAAAGCAATTTCCACAGTAGAGCAGGGGGACTCTACTGTACCACGAGAAGGCTTGAGTCCCTGGGAGGAAAAATGTGAAGCGTCACCTCTGGTCGCAGTGTCAGCCGGGCCACAATGTAACCCCCAAGAAAACACTCTGGACCCAAGAGAACAAATCCAAGCGCACCCTAGACCAAGAGGAGACAATTAACTTCTCACCGACTCCTGGACCCAAGAGAACAAATCCAAGCGCACCCTAGACCAAGAGGAGACAATTAACTTCTCACCGACTCCTGGACCCAAGAGAACAAATCCAAGCGCACCCTAGACCAAGAGGAGACAATTAACTTCTCACCGACTCCTGGACCCAAGAGAACAAATCCAACCGCACCCTAGACCAAGAGGAGACAATTAACTTCTCACCGACTCCATAATTTTGTGAGTCTTCTTCATTTTTGGTCGGGTTTCATTCAGTCTTCTTTGCCAGAGTAGAGGTTTATGCATTTCTCCCTGACTGTTTAATCTTGGATTGGTCCTTCACCTGACTGGGTTTCATGGTTTTGACTTACATGCCTTAAAAAAAAGAATGTTAAACATCAAGGTCAACATTTTATTGTGTATATTTCAATTATTTTTGGAAGACACTGGAACTTTGAAATACTGTTAATACTTTTTATTGTCGAACCATTTCTGTACTAACAAATTGAATCCATTTTTATTTTCAAGCTTGCAGCTTCCACGATTGAACCCAAACTGGATGTGTCTTCTGAGGGGGGCTGATTTGATTGTCTAATGTGTTAGATAGGGAAAAGATCTCAAACTCATTCTCGATTAAAATGTTACTCTCCTTGTTTCCTTCTCAAAACTCATTGGATGAGAAAGACAGATCCAACCCCTCTGACATTTGTATTCAATGGGTTTTGAGAAGGAGACGAGGAGAGAAAAAAACATGAGAGGATTAGAGAATTGAGGCCATGATGCTGGACATTATCTGTGACATATTACTTTATCTGTGACATTTCTTGTCCAAAACTAAATAATGGATAAAAGAGATTTTATAACTACATTTTACATTTACACATTGTAGTAGTCAATTGTTGTAGTAATCATTTCTGACACTCCAATATATGTTTCACTCATGAATGCTACACGCCATTTCAAAGCGGAGAAGTTGTTTTTTCGATTCAGTTATTGCTCTTTAATATTTTTCTCAACTGTGAATTGTGCCTTTCTGTGTATAGATTTTTTAAATTTTTGCCAGTGCTCCCAAAAAATAAAGTGACCCCAACTTTCCCCGCTAAAAAAAACAGGAAGTATTTCTAGTGAGGAGAAACATTGACGAGGCAGCACCTTGCCTCCCCTCTGGCTTCCTGAGAAGGCTGGGAGGAAACCAGCGGTAGAGCCCAGTAAAAACCAGTGACTTCAGCACATATTTGTGCCTCCCAGGCAGAACCTGACACACGTGTAATAACGCAAACGCACACACATGCAATGAGCCAACGCAATTTTTTTTTAACCATTTACCCCATTTGTTGAATTTCCCTGATGCAAAGATTGTTTGGGGACATTTCTGTCCCCATCTGTGGAGTAAAACATGTACACACAAATATGCGTGGCACGTACACACAAACCCACATGCAGGGTGTGCACATCCACCCACACACACACACCCACCAACACAAACAACCAGGCCAGATTACCCCTGGACTATCTCTCTCAGCCAGTCATTTGTCATGGCCCAGGAAAGAGGGACGAGGGGAAAACAGCCCCAGGCTTGGGGGGTTAATAAGAAGGTTGACTTGTGTTTTGGTTAAATAGTCACTGCTAACTCAGCATAAACTGCTGGAAGCTTGGGCTGGGAGTTTTCATTTTTAAAATATATTTTTCTAAGAGCTGAAGAGATTAAGTTGAGTGTTCTATGTTACACTCACACTAGACCACAGACCATATTAAACATAAAGTAACACAGTACATATGCCAGAAGATTACATAAACACAAGAAAATACTCACAATATATGTGACAGCCATTTCTTTAACATTAACTTGATCAAACCAGATTAAAACAAAGCTCTTGAGTGTAAAAGAGCTTGCGTCCACTAACCCACAATATCCCCCATGCTGTCTGTCTGAGCTGTTCTCTTGGTCTTGCCCCAAAGCTTTTGTTGTCTTCTAATGTCACTAATCACATGGCTGCTAAATCATTTCTTAGAACATTTGAATATTTTGAAATGTACAAAAGGTCTGCTGTGATGTTTCCCCATAAATGTTATAGGTTTTTAAGAGTGCAGCTTTTAAGTTTAGGGTGAATGCAAATCATTTTAACTAAGACACAAAAAGATTAAGAAAAATAAGCAGAGTGGAAAATGTTTGATGTTGTAACAGGTTGTTTTAGACGCTACTGTAACACGTTATTGGCTCACAACAGAAAGTAATTTCCTGTCTTCAGATTTGTGTAGCGGTGCCCCCTTGTGGATGTTAATTGAAACAACAAACATTATAGAACAACACATGGCTCTCAGGAAGCAACACATGGCTCTTTTGGAGAGACATAGTGATAGTGATTTTTTGATCAGAAATACTGTGTAGACATTGTTAATGTTGTAAATGGCTACTGTAATAGGAAATGGCTGATTTTCAATGGAATATCTGCATAGGCGTACAGAGGCCCGTTCTCAGCAACCATAAGTCTTGTGTTCCAATGGCACGTTGTGTTTGCTAATCAAAGTTGATCATTTTAAAAGGCTAACTGATCATTAGAAAACCCTTTTGCGATTATGTTAGCACAGCTGAAAACTGTGAAAACTGCTTATTAAAGAAAAAATAAAACCAGCCTTCTTTAGACTAGTCCAGTATCTGAAGCATCAGCAATTGTGGGTTTCATTACCGGCTCATAATGGCCAGAAACAAAGAAGTTTCTTCTGAAACATGTCAGTCTATTTTGTTCTGAGAAATCAACGCTATGCCATGCGAGAAATTGCCAAGAAACTGAAGATCTTGTACAACGTTGTGTACCGCTCCCTTCACAGAACAGTCCAAACTGGGTCTAACCAGAATAGTAAGAGGAGTGGGAGGCGCCGGTGCACAACTGAGCAAGAGGACAAATAAATTACAGTGTCTAGTTTGAGAAATAGAAGCCTCACAGGTACAGAACGGTCAGCTTCATTAAATAGTACCCACAAAACACCAGCCTCAACGTCAACAGTAAAGAGATAACTCTGGGATATTATGTGACCCCAAACCTTTGAATGGTAGTGTATATAATATATCTGCTGTTGCTGCGGTTGTTGACCTAGCTTCAACATGGAGAATACAGTGTACTGTAACCGCAAAGGTAAAAGTGATATAAACGACCTAACATAGCCTAATAAAACTTCTGGACAGTGGGCACTAATAATGGGCTGGAAAAGTTGCTGCTCAGGTTCTAGCCCACAACCCTCGCTTGGCTTATCCGGCAGTACATGTCAACGTAAACATACATTTCATGTTTATATGCAAAAAAGTATAATTTTATTTTATTCGCGTTATTAAGAAGCACTTCTTATTTCAGAGAACATAAATACTGTTCAAAATTCTAAACAAACGAAATAATAACTACATACAAGTGATTGACAAACATTAAATTACAATAAACATAGGGGACAATCGAACAGATAGGTCTGTTTGTTTGTTTTTCAATGAGTGAAGTGAAGACCAAGGTGTCAAGCTTAAAGGCTGTTTGCAAATTCCAACTGAACTGAAATTATTGTTGACCATGGAAGGATAGGATAGCATTAAGGACAGATTGCTGTGGCGTCACACTCTTCTTTCTTTTCTCTTCCGGTACTTTCCAGAGCTGCTTCGCTGGGCAATTTTTATCAAGCTCTGATTTAAAGTAGGTGCACCTAGTTTCAGGCAGTTGCTGAGGTGTGTTCAGGATAGATGGCTGCTGCTGATCCAGAGTCTGAACAAGCCCCACAGAGAGGGCAGGCTGCCCATGGAATCCTGCCAGGACTCTGGAAGGTTCGACGGACGTTGCCGACGTCAAGCCATAGACCGTTTTTTCCCAGGAAGTACAACTAAGAAAACAGAGTTAATCCAATGGGTTCATTTCATTAAACCTTTGTATACTTTATTAACATACATTTTTGACCTAATAACAATGTTTAATATATAATATACTATCAACATAAACTTGGTGAGTGCTGATGACATCATGGAATTTCTGGTTGAGAAATTGTTTATTGTAGTAAGGTAACAGGGTTATAAATTTCCCTATTAAGTTGATTTTCTTCAAAATTATGAGATTTTTTTGTTATTCGTGGGTTAAGAGGGACCTCTACTGGCTCAACGTGGTTCTGCGGTTCTCTGGATATGTACTGGTATTCGTGTTCCCCAGCCTAGCTTTTTTCACCATTGCTGGAGGACAGGTGCAAGCTATTGTGCCCTAAGTTGTTGTTTTTATTTCAGTATTTTGGAGGGATAAAAAAACATATAAGTTATAAAACCCAGTGTTCCAGTGAAGTCACTAAATCCAGAGTGCGAGTCAAGTCCCAAGTCCTCTGCGATCGAGTTTGAGTCAAGTCCCCATTACTCAAGTCTCAAGTCCTCTGGCAGAAGTCTAGTCACTGGGTCTGAGAATTGTTTTTTTATACCACATTGACAATGCTTTATTTCCAAGTCAGTTTGATAATTGACATTTGGTCAATACATTTTGTTTCTCTTGTCACTTTCCATGTATAGAGAAATCAAACACCCATTGAATGTCAATTTTAAAACAGTTTACCTTGCTGGATAGGGAAGAGATGGTTTGACTCTGTACTGCTGTTCTCGCAATTCACCAGTGCATTCTACATACTGTTCCTTTCAACAATAATACTATTGTTCTTGTTACGTGACATTAAGGACCATCATTTACACTATGTTCTAAGAACAACAATAGTATCTGGGCTAGAACGTTTTGGTTTGCTCAAGGAGAATCTGAAACGAACATTTTTCTCAGTCCCAAAAATCTAAAAGTGTTTGACAAGATTGGTGAGGCCTCATGACAATACCCCATGACTAAAGACCCTCTCAATGAGTTCAATGGACCCTGGCACAGACACCTATATGACCTTATGAAATAGAACAGGGAATTCTTGAGTTGACATTCTGCACCATTTACTGTAAAACTTCTGAAAGTGTAACAAATTATCCTTGGTTATTTCAACATGGTAAGCTACTGCTCTTCTTTGATCGCTTGACTCTCATCTTTTACTATAGACTTTTTACATGGTTGCGCCTGAAAGGGGCACTACAGAATACTGCCTCTAACGTTTAAAAGATTGAATTTAAACAATAATGCGACTTGTCTTCAAAGTCCTCTTACCTAGCCGCGCGAAACTGGAATAGTACAGTATTAGCCAGTCCAGGCTGTTTTAGATTGGGGAGATAGTACTGTGAGTGAGTATGAGTAGACAGGTCAATGCACACCAATAGACAGGGTGACTGTATTAGTCCCTTACGCTTATATTTGTACACCAAAAATCTTAGACGCATTGTTGTGGAACAAGAAACTAATTGTGGGTTTAAATTTAGAATGATGTTGGGTGATACAGGAATATAAGTATTTCCTGAAAGAGCGGCCTATGTGTGTGTAAGGTAAAAAAGGAATACTGGACTGAAACAGTTAAAGAATTTTCTTTCCTAATTTGCTTGGACTTTTATCATGTCAATCACAGCATTGCATCACCACAGAGTACAAAGGAACTACTTTAAATATTTGCTTTGCTGTTCCCATAAACTGTTAGGGAACCACCTGACCATTTCATGTGAATCTCTTGCAACAATAACTTTGCAGACGTTAGACGTAGCTAATTGTAATTTATAAATGACAGATACACTACAGACCAAGTATTGCACTTGAAGACTAACCTGTCCAGAATTTCACAACAGTCCTACGTTGTGAAATAAGGGATAGCCCTGACACTCTTCACCTAGAGCCCACTGGCCAAACTATAGTTTGGGTTGTTTTTTTTATCGATCAAGATCCAAATGATTTTCTTTGAACCCCACGTGTTCTACAATCATTAACAGGACGTTCGTTCATATAAAGCAGGACAGACCGACTTTGTTCCAATTTTTCTGTCACCATGAGGACTGAGGTAACTGCTGCTCTTCTCCTGGGGTTCTGTACCCTATCCCATGCCCTATCTCTGTTCGGGGATGGGAACAGGACGTACGTATGCTTTATTTTCCATTACGTGAAACACAGTTTAAAAAGCCTTGTTTAGTGATGGAGAAAGCACTGACCGTTGTGCATGTCGCTCGTAGAAGCAGGCGTGAAAATCGGGAGGTCAAGACAGCCCCCCCCGACCCAGTTGACTGTGCCTGGAGTCGCTGGTCTGAGTGGACCGCCTGCAATCCGTGCACGAAGACACAGGTGAATCTTAAAGGGATTCATTACAATGAACACATATCCATTTTGCACACCGTCTCAATTGATTCATGGCTTAAACTGTGTCGGTAGCACCGTTCTCGAAGCGTAGAGTTATACGGCCAGTTCGGTGGGAAATCCTGTCAGGGACAGCCAGTCGGAGAGGCACAGGCGTGTATCACGCAGGCTGTATGTGAACCGGACCCCCCTAAGGAGTGCTCCATCAACGAGTTCACCTGTGAATCAGGTACCGTACAAATAGTCCATAAATATGAGTGCATACGCATGGTACCTCCGTAATGTCACAAATCCAACACGAATCTGAATCTGTGTGTTTTAAACTGGCTACTTTCTTTAGACAATTTACTGAGTGGCTGTGGAATAATGTTCACCATCAGTCAGTAAACTGGACACAACTGTAGAGTGTTTATGACATCGAATTAAGTGGATGAAAGGGTCCTCCGTGTCTTTGTGAAGGGGCGTGTATTAAGGCTGTTTATGACATCGAATTAAGTGGATGAAAGGGTCCTCCGTGTCTTTGTGAAGGGGCGTGTATTAAGGCGAGACTGTCCTGTAACGGTGACCTGGACTGTGAGGATGCGTCCGACGAGGACTGTGAGCCCGTCCGCAAACCCTGCGGAACACAGCAGTACGAAACCAACGAACAGGGAAGGACTGCAGGTTATGGGTCAGCGCCTCCCACTCACCACGGCTGTACACAACAGTTGTGGATCGGACAGAGTTCAGAAAGCATTGATTTTTTTCCCCCAAACGTTCAGCAGCACTTGATTGTGCCACTCTGGAAGAATGGAATAAATGGGAAAGTGAACTCAACTCCATGCACATATTATATGAAAAATATATATTTGAAAAGAAAACTGCTGCAAATACTCTCTAGCAGAGAGTCAGGTCTAGACATGAACATAGAAAAATATATTGATGTTGCAAGATATTATTCTAATTCTAAATAATTGTCTATATGTTCTGACAGAGTGAACATCTTGGGCATGGAACCCCGAATGAACCCCTTCAACAATGACTACTTCAACGGGGTGTGCCAGAAGGTAAAGAGCTCTGTCAGCAACCAGTACAACAGACTGCCTTGGAACGTGGGTGTGCTCAATTATGAGGTGAGTCCAGCCTTGAACTTGCCTTTATGTAAAGGAGAAATGTTCAGCTTTCTAGCATCTACAAGGGGCATTAGGTATTTTACCACTCTAGATAACCTTTGCAGTTAACTAGATAACAACTAGCTAACTGCGTTTGTTTAGGATTTTTCTGTAGCAGATTTTGTTATTACTAACCAAACAAATACATTTGTATAAAGTAAGTATCCTAAGTTAGTGGCGCATTACAGACAGATCGCTTCCTAGGTTTAGCTTTAAGAGGTTAGTAGATAATGGCTAGCTAGTTGGCATTCGTTATACGTTTGGTTTGGAATTCCCATTTTCATAACCTATCCTGCCTGTGGTTGCTATAACCAAGCAAAAAATAATAATAATAATCTTGTGTACGTGTCCGCAACCTGGTCTCATTGCATTGGAATATGTAAGCACATAAATCTATGGCATCTGAATTCATATATTATGTTATGTTAGGTTACGTTACAATGCGCTACCAAAACGTGTAATACATTACAAATTGGCTAAAATGTAGCATATGTTATGTATTACGAATGCTATTAAAATGTGTCTAGTTACTAACACTAGACAAACCTATCATATGTTACGAACGCTACGAATTCACACAAAACATCCAAGCCGTATCTTGATCCGGCAAAGTCCAGCTTTGCAGATAGGCATCCTACCTATTGCTCCATTCAGGAATAATGGATTTTGAAGCATGAGTAATGGCCTTACCAAGGTCGCTACCATATGCAATAAATGCATTTTAACGTAACAGTTAACATTAGGTATCACAGCACTGGGGTTAAGGTTTGGATTATGGTTAGAAAAAAATTTGGTAAAATGACAACTCGCCACCCCTAGCAGGATGTCCCTGTTTGGAGCTGTGGGTAGTGCACCTGTCTTCAGAGCTAAAAGAAACGGTTTGAAACACAGTCTGCTATTTCTATTTCTGGATTATTACTCTAACGTTACTTCACCTAATGTGACATATCTTATGAAATCGGCTGTCAATGATTTTCCAAAAATAATTTACGTATTCCAATGGTTATTAGTCCCACTTTACTCCACCTAACCTAATACACCTTACGAATTCAGCTGTCAAAGATTTTCGTAAAATAGTTTACGTATTCCAATGTGACCAGGTTGGTGTCCTAGGCCACTGGTGTCAGACAAAGATTAATAGAAGGCATAAATATATGAATGTGTAGCTTACATGTTGAGGAGAAATATGGCTAACAAAACGAATTTCAGGTCTCTATCAACCCATGTACTACTTTAAAGTGATGCCTGTACTTGAGTTTTGCTGGGGGCAGTATGACAGAGTTTGTGCTCACTACAGTAAGTAATTCTCAAATAGAACGTCCTCTGAATTACTTCAACGTAAAATGTCATTGTGGTCTTGGTGCCGAGTGCTTGACTTCTATCCTCTCATCCAGATTATATAATTGGGGAACTTGGTGCTTCCAATGTTTATTGAATATTCTGTATGTCTTGATCAGACGTTAGTCGACGAGACTGTTTCTAGGGAGATCTACGAGGACACACACACACTCCTGAGGGAATTGATGACTGAGACAAAGTTAACTGTGGGAGCCGGGCTGAACGTAAAGTTCACTCCCACAGAGAAGTCTATGGACACCGCCACAGCAGACAAGGCCAAGTCCAACACAACTGTGTCTGGAGGAGCGGGTGTGGACTTTGAGTATGACCGAACTAACATGATCAAGAATGTTGCGGAGTACACCACCATTAAGGTAAACTATTCATGTTAGAAGTTAAACTGAACTACAACCTTGTTTCCGAAAAATTTGGGACGCTGCGTGAAATGCAAATATAAACAGAATGCAATGATATGAAAATCATGTATTCCTATATTTAATTGAAAATATTACAAAAACAACATATCAAATGTTGAAACCGAGAAATGTTATTGTTTTTGGAGAAATACATGCCCATTTTGAATTTGATGCCAGCAACACGTTTCAAAAAAGTTGGGACAGGGGCATGTTTACTACTGTGTTGCATCACCTCTTCTTTTAACAATACTCTGTAAGCGTTTAGGAACTGAGGAGACCAATTGTTGTAGTTTTAAAAGTGAAATCTATTCCCATTCTTGCTTGATATAGGATTTCAGCTGCTAAACAGTTCGGGGTCTCCTTTGTTGTATTTTTCGTTTCATAATGCACCAAATGTTTTCAATGGGTGACAGGTCTGGACTAACACCCAGACTCCTTTACTACAGAGCCATGCTGTTGTAATATGTGCAGAATGTGGTTTGGCATTGTCTTGCTGAAATAAGCAAGGCCCTCCCTGAAAAAGATGTAGTCTGGATGGCAACATATGTTGCTCCAAACCTGTATATATTGTTCAGCATTAATGGTGCCTTCACAGATGTGCAAGTCACCCATGCCACATGCACTAATGCACACCTATACCATCATGGATAAAGGCTTTTGAACTGTGCACTGATAAGAAGCCAGATTGTCCCTCACCTCTTTAGTCCGGAGGACGCGGTGTCCATGATTCCCAAAAATAATTTCAAATTTTGATTCGTCAGACCACAGGACAGTATTCCACTTCACCTCAGTCCATCTTAGATGAGCTTGGGCCCAGAGAAGGCGGCAGGTGTTCTGGGTCTTGTTGATACAGCTCCGGAAAGAATTAAGAGAGTGCAGTGGTCTCTTAATTTTTTCTGGAGCTGTATATGGTTTCTTCTTCACAGGTTAGAGTTTTAACTTGCATGTCTGGATGCAGCGACAAACTGTGTTCACAGACAATGGTTTTCAGAAGTGTTCCTGAGCCCATGCGGTTTATTCCCACTACAGTGTCGCCTGAGTGCCCGAAGATTAGAGCCATCCAATATTGTTTTTTGACTTTGTCCCTTGCATACAGAGATTTCTCCAGATTCTCTAAATCTTTTAATGATATTATATACCCTAGATGATGAGATCCCAAAACTCTTTGCAATGTTACGTTGAGAAATGTTATTCTTAAATTGTTGCACTATTTGCCCGGGCAGTCTTTCACAGAGTGGGGAACCCACTCCTGACAGACCCATCCTCTCTGGAATGATCTATTCATACCCAATCATTTTACTGACCTTTTGCCAATTTACCTATTTAGTTGTGTGAAATTCCACCAGGTTTAATTTTTTAACATTACAAAACTTTTCCAGTCTTTTGTTGCCTCTGTCGCAACTTTTTTGAAACATGTTGCTGGCATCAAATTCAAAGTGGGCATATGTTTTTTAAGAAACAATAAAATGTCTCAGTTTCAACATTTGATATGTTGTCTTTGTTGTCATCTCACCTACACATTTACTTTGAAAATCGTTTATTTTCGACTGAAGTCTAAAGACAGAAGTCTCCGCAGGGATACAATAAATGTTTATAGACCTTTTCTCTAAAGCTCATGAATAATGTAACAACCAAAACGCGGTATCTAACGTGGATCCTTGTCCAATCAGAACAAGAGCTTCATGCGCGTCAAGGGCCGTGTGCAGCTGAGCACCTACAGGATGCGCTCCCGGGACCTTCAGGTGGCCGGGGACTTCCTAGAACACGTCAAGTCTCTGCCTCTGGAATACGAGAAAGGACAGTACTTCAGGTTGTACAGTAATCATTAACCTATAACACCCTTCAATACCAATTACCTCAGCGTCTTTGTAACAGTGTAGTAGGTGAATTGCAGTATGTTGTATTTACATTTTTGCCATCTCTAGTCGGCACAAAGAAAGAAATATTTTAAGTTGAGTTGACCTGAATCCATCTGTATGCAGCTTCCTGGAGGACTACGGAACTCACTACACGAGGAACGGGAAGTCTGGAGGAGAGTACGAGCTGATCTACGTTCTGAATCAGAACAACATACGGGACAAAAGTACGTATGGTTCCTGTATCTTATCCTTCTACCAACACTTATGGCTGACAGCAACTGCTAACACCTGCAACATCTGCACCGGATAGGCCCTTTAAAGAGAGTCCATGGTCTCCGCGGTAGACTGACATTTACTGAAACATTAGGAGAATGTGCAGAAACATATTGCAACGTCGCGTGTTTAGTCTTGTTTGAAGTGACGTGGTGGGATGTTAAACCATGTCCTGTCTTCTGCAGAGGTGACAGAGAAGAAGGTCCAGGACTGCATTAAACTTGGAATCACAGCCAACTTCGAAACAAACACCGGGATCGGAGGAGACGCTCACGTCAAGCCGGGCTACTGTAAAGACACAGTCAACAAAGACACAGGTCTGACATCCACTGCCAAATGTCCCTTCTGTGCTACACAACACAACACACTGGGGTGTGCACTAACACACCCACACACACACACACCTTCCTCCCTCACTGCCGTGGCTCTGTCTTCCCAGATGAGAAGGAGGGTAAGGCGCTGGTGGATAAAGTGATCACTGGGGTCCGGGGCGGTTCCCTGGAGGCCGCTGTTGCCATGAGAACCCAGATAACAAAGGAAGGCCTAATGGACCAAGCGACCTATGTAGGCTGGGCGCGGTCGGTGGGCGATTCGCCCGCACTCCTCAGCAGTGAGGTAAGGAAAGGGACGCCCTACTCCAGACCAATAACATACCACCTAGTTATGATGTCAATCTTAGAGGCTTTAGCGCACAACCCAAACAGGGAATCAACAAAGTCATATTGAATCCACTTGAATTCAGTGAACCGATTCAAATGTATTGGGCTGAATTCAAATGAACCAAAATTTGTTGAACCGCACTGACCTTAACCAAACTCAACTGAACGCAACTGTTGAGGTGAGCAGGGAGAGGAAGAAGTCGCTGTCAATGACTCTTTCTGCTGACCTTTTAACAATGGTCCAACTTATGTGCCTTATGATTTTATAAGATTGTTGCATCATGAACTCGCACTGCTTTTTTAAAATCAAAAGGACTTGTGATTACGAGAAAGATATTCCCATCAAATTGGTAATGCAAAGGCGTTTAATTGTTCTTATGCTGCTCTTATCTGGAAATGTGTTGCCAAATCCTGGCCCTCATAGAGATGAAAATCGTACTTTTAACACTCCTGCTGAATTTAAATCAAGAGCGGTGTTTATACATTTGAATGTACATAGCTTAATTGGAATATGGATATGATTCGTATCTGGTCAAGTAATACTGACGCTGATGTGATTGTTTATGAGTTGTAGCTCAGTAAATCAGTTTTAGATAAGGATATATCCATCCATGGATATAATGTATATAGATCAACCTAAGAGAGGTGGGGGTGTAGTAATATACCGTACATAAAATGTAGGTATCATGTAAATGTGAATTTTTGGCTCTTGACCTGGAGATTTCTAAATCTCTTCATCTTACTGTGGTGGGTTGTTACAGGCCTCCATCAGCATCCAGTGATGCTCTGCCCTCTTGAATTAGTCTTATGTCCTCTATCAATTATAAGGAAATTGTCCATATTGGAGATTTTAATTGGAACTGGTTACAACCAGTGTCTGATGATTTTAAAGCACACTGTGATTCTTTAAATTTCTTTCAGGTGGTCAATTGTCCTACTAGACCCAATCTAAAATATCCTGAAAAATCTTCACTAATAGATTTAATTCTCACAAATGCTCCACATAAATACTCCTCAGCTTCTGTCTTTGCAAATGACATCAGTGACCACTCTGTTGTTGCAACTGTTAGGCTAAATTAGAGAATACAAGGCCTCGTATTATAATCAAGCAAAATACGAAACAGTTTGTGGAACAAGGTTTTGTGCATGTTTTACTTCAGTTTGATTGGGAGAAAATTTACCTCATTCCGGATGTAGAAACTGCTCAAAAAAATTCTATGATGTTTTTTTGGGAATTATTAATAGACATACACCGCTTTGAAAATACAGGGTTAAAGGTCGTGACAATGCATGGTTTTCGACTGAGCTGTCATGCCTTCTTCACCAATGTGACATGGCTTTGGCCAAGGCCCGGCACTCTGACATTGAATCAGACTGGTTGTCCTTTAGGCAACTTAGGAATAATTGCACTGATTCTATTAAAAACGCCAAAGCATCACACTTTTTAAATGAAACTACAAACAATTTAAATGATCCAAGGAAGTTTTGGAAAACCATTAAATCTTTAGATGGTCATAAAAAGGCTTCAGACCTTCCTCCATGCATTGTCAAAGACTCTGAAAAGATCATATGCTTGATTGCTTTAATTAGCATTTTGTTACTTCTCTTTTTTTATTTCAATCTCTAGAACATACCTGCCCAATACTTGAAAATCAGTTGTTTGGTTTTAGTTAGATTACTAACTCAGAGGTAAATAAAGCCCTCAAATCTTTGGATACCAATAAATCAGCTGGTCATGATAATTTAAATCCATTCTTTTTAAAGCTATCTGCTGATTTTATTGCACCAACTTTATCTATCTTTTTAATCTCTTGTTAAGATCAAACGAAATTCCAATAATTTGGAAATATGCCTTTGTACTTCCCCTGTTAAAAAGAGGAGATCGTACTTTGTTAAATAATTATAGTCTTATTTCCAAACTCAAAAATCGCAAAAACACAAAAATCTTAGAATCACTTGTGAGTAATCAACTGAAAGATTTTTTACTTGCAAATGACATCTTATCAGTTTATCAATCTGGCTTTAGAAAAAAACACAGCACAATTACAGCAGGTCTTTAAGTAATGCATTATTTTATTGTCTCTCTAGACAAGGGGCACCACTGTGCAGCCCTCTTTGTCAACCTATCAAAGGCTTTTGATACGGTGGATCATGAAATGATGAAGCATAGACTCTTGGATATAGGCTTGTCAGCAGAAACTGTCTTATGGTTTGAAAACTATTTATCAAATACATCACATTGTGTGAAGGTACAAGGTCTCACCTCTAAGCCTGTGAATGTGTTAAAGGGTGTGCCTCAGGGATCGGTTCTGGGACCACTCCTTTTTACAATTTACATAAATAACATTGGCATAGATGTACCCCAAGCTAACTTTCATTTCTATGCAGATGATACTATGATTTATTGTTTGGCACCATCTCCAAATCAAGCCCTTTCTCATATTGTTCAACAAAGATTTTTAATCAGCTGAAACTTGTACTAAATGCTGATTAAAAAATAAATAAAAAATAAATGTTGTTTTCAAATTCAAAGAAAAAATCAATAGATCTTCCATTACTTACCACTCTGCATGGTAATATAATTGATCCTGTGTCTGTATACAAATATCTTGGGATTTTAATTGATGACACTCTCTCCTTTTGAGACACATAATTTACACTTGGTAAAAAAACTGAGGTTAATGTTGGGTTGTTATTTTTTAAGTAAGTCTTGTTTTTCTTTTGAAACTAGAAACTTGTACTTGCTACTTTTATGCCTGTTTTAGATTACGGGGATGTCATCTACATGCATGCTTCTTGTCAGCCTTTACATTCTCTGGACATTGTTTACCATGGTGCTTTAAGGTTCATTACTAATTGTAGAGTGCTCACTCACCACTGTGTTCTATACAGTAGAGTAGGTTGGCCCTCATTGTTGACACGTAGGCTGTCCCATTGGTACTTTTTAATTTCTGAAGCTATTCTGGGTTTGACACCATCCTACCTTTGCAAACTTACCAGCAAAAAAGTTCTAAAAGCTATTGCTTATGATCACAGGATCTCTATCTACTGTCAGTTCCCACTGTCCACACAGAGATGAGCTTTTAGGGTTGCTGCTCCTACAGCCTGGAATGGTCTTCAGTCTGAACTAAAAATGCAGGACCTTGTAGCACTGGGTGTTTTTAAAGACAAATTGAGAACAATGGAAGAGGGCCTATACTTTTCTGTGCTTGTCAGTGCTTTTAAAATTGTGCATCTTTTTAAATTGTCGCTGTATTTTTTTAATTTTGGCTCTGGATGTTATGGTTGGTGTATTTTTATTTCCCTATGTTTGTGTTGTGTGTTTTAAATTAGTTTTTGTTTGTGATGCCCGTCTTGGCCAGGACAAGAGATTTGATCTGAAAAAGAGATTTGTAATCTCAGTGAGACCTTCCTGGATGAATAAAGGTTAAATAACAAAAGGACAATTCTCCCCCTTCTTCCCTGGTAGCCGGAGCCTATTCAGAGTCTGATCCCGCTGGACATGCCTGATGCCAACACCAGGAGGCTTAACCTGAAGAGAGCCACGGACGAGTACGAGGCGGAGTACAACGTGTGCAAGTGTAAGCCCTGTCACAACGGGGCCACCCTGGCCCTGCTGGATGGAAAGTGTCTCTGCCTCTGTCCGCCTCAGTTTGAAGGTCTGGCCTGCCAGGATGTCAAGACTGACCAGAGTGAGTGGAGCTGGGTCATTTATACACACACGAGAACATGCACTCATACACACACACACACACACACACACACACACAACACACACAACACACAAGTGTCTGTCTTTTGTAATGCTGGAAAAAGTGTGTTGTCAAGCTGAAAACATTGTCCTCTCTAGATAAGGATTCCAAAATGCCCGTGGAGGCAGTTGCTCAGGAGGGGAATTGGTCGTGTTGGACACCATGGTCAGGCTGCAGTGGAGGGAAACGTTCCAGGGCCCGTGTGTGCAACAAACAGGGCCTCACTGACGCCACCTGCAGGGGAGATATAATCAGTGAAGACTACTGCTGAGCACTGGCATTCAAGTTATGATGACTCAACATAAACAATGCACGCCCAGATACATTGACAAAGCCAGAAACGGTTCAAAATGCATCCGAAAAACACGTTCTCACACACACAGATACACACACAAATACAATCCTGATTAATATTGTGAAAGGAAAAATTGCATCCAATTCCTTGAGGTAAACCGTGGACTGTTTTCTAACTAATCATTCCAACCAATGACGTTTTACACCCTTATTGTAGATGTATATCTGGAGTTGACAGGGTCCATATAAAACATATGAAAACATCCTATTTAATGTTTGTTTATTTATTTTAACATATTTTGTTAAATAATGTATTCTATTCTCAACAATTTGTTCATTGTGGTGAATGGTGAACTGAAGTAGCCTGGTTTGACTAATCATCCATTCCGACAGGAAAATGAGGCCATCTCCTGGCCAGCAGTGGGTGATACAATTCATCGGATCATTAGAGGCCTTTGGTATGTGTTGCTGGTCATCAAGAACATTATTCAAAATATCATAATCTCAGGAATTTAGGAAGACGGAGACAGGGGAAGCCATATTATATCTTCAAATGCCAACGCATTTTACCCAAGTTAATAACCCAAAACCCGTCATTATGGTTTGGCACTCATGTTATTATTATCCTGCCTTGAGAAAACAAAAAAAAATCTAGAACCATGATGTTTTTGCATTAAAATACACAGCCAGTTGAAAATATTATTGTTAGACTTTCCATAAAGACTGAGGTTAAATTTCTTTAAACTAATGGCTCTGTAATGAGACATTTATATAAAAAAACTCATCAGTCCCTTGACATGACCGCAAAAGATAAGAAACATTAAAAAAAATCAAAACAGAGCAATCTTTCATGAATCCTGAAACTATAAATCCATACTAAAAGAAGTAATCCAGAAGAGCCTTGGTCCTTATCTAAAACAAGGTGCCGTGCTGCAGTATGTCTGTCCAATCCACTTTGGCCCACTTCAAGGTAAAGTATGCATTAATGGCCTAATAACTCATCTTTAAAAACATGGCTGCATTCCAACCAGCTACGCTGTGGAAATGAGAAACAGATGAGCCAAAGAATGAGCGATAATAAATACAGGGGGAAAGGACATAGAGAAAGAGCAGAAGAGATTAGTAGGGGCAAATTGAGATCTGAACAGGATGTCAACACGTGTGGTGAATGTAAAGATTTCGGAGATGTTTTTTCTTGACATGGAATGGGAAGACAACTTAAAATGTTGTAATTGTGTGGATACAGCTATTGGGACCTAATAAATGAAGTTAGCAGTATGTTCGAATGTCGGCTATCATTATGTGTGAATACACTGAGAAAACATTTGCCATTTCTTCTCACAAGGCATGTCATCTTACACAAGTCTGAACTGGTCACAGCGGGGCTCCTAGATTGAGCAAACCACAACAAGACAGGCCAGATGGTAAATATGTTCCTGATCCTGCCCAGCTCTGGTCCTCTCCGACGCGTCTCCCTGTCCTATGTGGTCTATTGAACACAAAAGGATTGAAAGTAACTGTAGATGTTGAGGACGCGGAGAGATAGTAGCCTTCCGGCGTTTTGAACTTTTACCCTCCGGTGAGAACTGTATTGCTACATGGACACATGGTGTGTATGGCCTACACACACACAGATGGCATACACACACGCAGACACACGCAACCAATACACACAGTACATAAATGGGTTACTTTTCACAACCAGTGGGTAATAAGTAAATTATATTGCAGCATAGCACTTTCCCGTCAAGGCGATTTTGGCTTTGTTAAAGCCTTTGCTAACAACCACACGTGTCCTGGCCCATTTTGTTACTTTTTTATGTGTATCCATCTGAGAGCTGTGAACAAAGCCATTAGCACTGGTCTAATACTCCTAAATCCTGCTCTCAAAAACGACTAGAAGGTTCTTGAGATGAACTGTGATATTTGCCTAGCTCAGCTGGCTTTGATTTGCCTGTTTGCTCTCGGATTTAAATTGAGTCATTTACCGTCAACACTGCAGGCTTGAATGGAGATCCCTGCGCCCGAGCCAGGCTTGTTAAACAAACAGTGGTGGAGTGGTGTGTGTGTGTGTGTGGGGGGGGGTCAAAGTGTCGTTCTGCTTACAAAAGCATTGAGATTGCTGTCTGCCACTGTTTGCAACTTGCACAGTAATATATCTAATGAACATCATTCCGTTAAAGTATGTGTTTTTGACACATTTAGGACACTGACATGAGATCTTCTAGGAAAACATTTCAGTGTGATCCTGTCTCACTGTAATGGTAAAGTATGCATGAGACATTAAATATAATTCATGTACATTTCTAGGAAACTTATTTTTAACTCAGTATTACTGGTATTATCTTTTGGCTCCAAAAAGCCAAACTATGTGGTGGTAAACCCTGATTTCTGGACAGCATGTCTTGTCTTGGCTTATCTTGTTTCAATAGTCTTCAGAATGTTCAAAACAATTTTGTATTTTGTTCTTATATTATTATTTTCTCTTTCTCTGTATCCTTCAGTCCATTTTGTCTTTCTCTCGCTCCAACCAAACTCTATTGTGCTTTTTTCTTATATTTCCATTCCTGCTCTATTTCTCATAACCTGTGTCTTTCCCTTCCTCTCATTATCACTCCATCACTTCCACTCTCAAGACTGACCTACAGTAGTTGTTGTAAAAAACAACACCATTTACCTACCCTCCTCCCTTTATCGCTAAAAGAAAAAGCCACAGAGCATAGAGGAGGGAGAGAGAGAAAAAGAGAGGGAGGAATGCGTGATGGATGAATTCCTAGTAGACAGTGGTTGGGGGTGGTGGCCCCTGGCCCTCTGGTGTCAGGATAATGGAGTAAAGCTTTGGGCTCCCATTGAGCTCCAGAGAGACCCTATTCACTGCCAACAAGACCCCAGCCTCGGGCCATTATCTTAGGCTAAAATGTTTTGTTCTCTGCCCTCTCTACAACAAAACGGTTAGCACAAAATAATGAACCTCTTGCCATCGATAGACTCTCCCAGGTCTCTGTTTACTCATGTTTTTTTTATATCAGTTCATCGTTGAGCATGTGAAAGTGAAAAATAACCTTGAAACTTTATTTAAATGTAGTTTGAAGGAGTTGTTTTTCTTACACTTTGAAGGTTTTTTTTTTAATATATAATAACTGACTCCTTATCTCTATTCAATGATGACAAACAAAAATCATGTAGGACAAGCAAGTGAAACAACACGAAAAAAGGTAAAATGATAAGCCAAAATGTTAACAGTTCTATCTGAGCTATTGGAAGGAACTTGACTATTTACTTAAAAATAAAAAAATTTTCAAAATGATCACATTCTCAAATCCCTGTTTGTATCTTTGAATCTCATGGTGAAAAAATGTGTTTTCATAACAGGCTGATTAAAGCCATTTTCCATTTTGGAATAGAATACTGTAATGTTTCGACATTTCCAAAAGAAAAATGTGCATCATACAGAACAGTAATACCATCTCAAAGTACAAAAGTAATCTAACCTTCTTATATATTAATCTAAAACTTCTACATTTTCCCAAGATCAACTCATGAACAGGGATGTGTGTGTGCCTGATTGTGTCCCAGCTCATTGATCAAATAGCTGTAGAACTAAAGCATGAATTCTAAGTTTGCTTTAAAAAGTGACCTATTGTTGTCTCTTTGCGTCCTCAAACCTAATCACACAGGCTCCCATATTATCAGCCCCTCCACTCTCCGAGAGGTATCGGGGGGGTATATTTCTTTAAGACAAAACCCTGAATGGTGTGAAAGGGCCTCCAGTCCGTGGTCCTCTCCACTAAAACGGCTGGACACAGTTGGAGTCCCCCCCAGGGTCAGTGGAGCCATTGATGTTTTAGAGGTCCGCCACGGCAGATTACTGCACACAGCTGTCCCAGCACCGTGGAAATGAAGTTATGCCCCGTGTCAGCAGTGTTTGGTGTTCCTTCCTCCTTCTTAGCTACTCCTCCTCTTTACTCTCCCCCTGAACCTATGCTCAGTTCCCCAATCTCTCTGTCTTTTGAAAACGTTAGCGTACCGCTATTTGCCTCCCCCAGCCAAGGCCGTGGGAGGGCGAGGCAGGAGCGAGAAACCAATCGGGGCACCCAGCTGAGGAGCTCACATCCAGAATTCCATCACTGTTT
>JACXGI010000275.1:46705-131156 GCA_016801175.1 Esox masquinongy
CCCCCCCCCCCCCCCCCCCGTTTCCTCTACAGGTCCCAGTCCATCCCCAAACTCCTGAAACTCTCTACCCTTCCCCCCACGCACTTAACAACCATAAATCAACCCCTCCCCCCAGTGTAACTCCCTCTCACCTCAGAAAGCCCAGAGTGAACCAGGCAGCCCCATCCCTCACCCCTTCATAGCCTCCGCTGCCCTAAGTGGGCCGCTGCAGTTTGGGTTTACATACTCGGACTGTGGGCGAGTTTGTTTATTCTCTGGTCAGTCCTGAGAGGTTCAAGTAGTCAAGACTACTGGCAGAAACACTATCCACAACACTTGGTGTGGTTCAATATGGCCACGAAAAGAAAGTATGTGTCAATGGAAGAGAAAAGAGCCACCGATAATATTTAGCATTTAAACAAATAGAATATACAGCAGAATACATTTATTATTTCCAATGGTCACATTTTAATCATTTTCGAAGGATGACTGTTTACACATAACTTGGAAATTAAATAAAACACACTGAGAGCAATTTTAATCTTAATCTGTTTTCTTTCTCTCCATCTTGCTTAGGGTTCACAGGAGGTAGAGGGAAGTCTAACTGGATTAGAGACAGTTTCCCCCTTTTAGTTTTTGGCCGGTAAACTCAGAAAGGGAATGACGTGACAAAATCAATGTGGCAGCTTGGAATTTTGGAAACTTTTTTCACAGAAGCTTAAAAGAGAAAGGGAGTAATTTAATTACTGACCACTGTGGGCAGTTCACTGAGTGGCCTACAGACGCTTTGTAAAACAACATGGAAAACCTCATAAGGCTTGAATGTTATTGTCACACCACAACTTTATCTAAACACCCTCCTGTTTGATGCAAAATGCACCTTATTATGTGATACCTACATTTCGATCACAATTGCAGTTTAGTTTAGGCCGAAATACTCCTAAATGAAACGAAATAGCACCCAGGACTGTTTGGGATGCCGGTAGTGTTCATATTTAGGTGCAGGAGCTCCACAATACCGTTAAGCTAATATTCTGTAAGACCTAGCGGAGCTAAAAAAGGAGGTTCCAGTATCCAGGTTCATCGATGAGGTCCCGCCCAAGTCAAGCCCTGTGTGTACATATGTTTGGCTGACCTACAAATGCTATGTCAACCGAGAGAAGGTTGTGTAAGACTTCACACGGACAATGCGGCCAGTATGCTGAAGGCCTTGTTATTCCTGGTAGTTCCAAAAAAACGTCTCAACCATAACTCATCTCAAAGCCCTAATTGCGTCTAGATCGGAATGTCCGCTAATGTAAGACTGTAAGTCAGAGCGCGGAGTAACTTGCGTGAGTACAAGTGTGCATGGCAGGCACTTGTGCGCGTGTGTTGTGGGGGTTTCGGGGGAACTAGGGGTAGGGGGTTTCACAAGCAGCACTTTGAGTTATGATGAGGCTACTTTAATGAGGTAGTGTGTCCCGCAGTGCTGTGCCCCCCCCCCACACCCCCACCCGACCACCCCCTGCCCGCCCCGGCTCTCCTCTGTTTCAGCATGATGGGAAAAAAACAACCAGTCTATTTTCCTCCGGTGCCAAAAGTTAATTGAAAACATTTCAGGGGAAAGTATGGTTTTGGGGGCCCCACATGACTCTCGTTCCTTCATTATCCCCAGCAATAATAAAGAGGCATTACAATTATTAATGGTTGGAGCCCGGGCCTTCTCCCTTAAAGGGGCAGTATCCTCTTTTGTGACGGCTAACAAAGGCCCATAAATGCATTCGCCACATCACCGTGACAGAGCTGCAGGGTTTCCACAGTTTGCATATTTCTCCCTTTTTTTTACATTCACTGGGAAGGAAAAGCAACTGGTGAACAATGAATCGTTGGCTCTCTTTAAGACCCGGGTCTGTTTGAATGCGCATGGCAGTAACAACCAAACCGACTGAATCAAATTGTCGAGTGGTGATATGGACCGAGTAATTGTTTATGTTAGTGTCAATGCCCAATGTTTTTTATTAAGTTGGTCATCAGCCGTTACACAGCTAAGACAACGTGTGGCTCATTACTGTTTACATCAGAAAACTCTTCTGATAGAAAGCGTAAGTTTGATCTAGTAGTTTACTAAGAATATTTACATTATGAGTTCATGATAAAATATAAATGACACGCTGTTAAACCTATTAACCAAAATAAAACCAGAATAAAATACATCTAATGGCTGACAAGCTATACAACGCTGTTAATTAACAATTTATAAGTGCACCTTCAAATAAAGCAGCGTGAACATTGCTAAATATTAGGCTTGGATGGAGGCATAGCCTTACAACAAGATACAAGCAGAGCAGTTAAAACCAGATGCCACCTTGACAGAAGTTCCTCACATCCTTCCAAGAAGCCCCTATCTGCGGTGGCAATCTTTGTCTCTCCCCCTACCCTGTTACCCACCCCCACCCCCCCCCCCGCTCTCCTAGGAGATGGTGTCAGGGAAATAGAGTGAATGAAGTGCCTGCACATTGTGCCGCTCAACCATTGTGTGTTTTACATTTCCATGACAGAAGTGCCACTCGACTTCTCCTCCATTCACCGAGCTGGAGGGCCCTTGTCCTCTTCCAGAGAGAAACAACATGGCCGCCATCAATGCTCTCAAGCCCCTCTTGTGAAGGAGAGGCTGATGTCCTCTCTCTTTTTTTTCTCAGTAGTGCCAAATGAGAGAAGTAAATGGGATTGGTTATCTCTACACCAAAAAAGTGTGTTCTTGTTGGAGGTGGGTAGGGCTGGACTATAAGTAATCCTGTAATCGACCATTTAACTTATCTTCAGAAGGATAAATATTCATAACAAAGTTGAATTGAAAATGTTTAAAAGTACACACTATTTTGTTATTTATTCATGTATATCAATGGTTGGCAGCTATGGGTATGTAGCTATTATGGGAATTAAAGCTGTTTGTGTCATAACTCCTATTCAGAACAGGCTTTTTCAGAAAAAGGTTATGTTATTATTTCTTCAGCACTTGTAATCTCTCCGAGGGCAATTCTCACAGCATGATTCCCCAAACTGTTCCGATTAATTTTCCCCCAATCAATTTACCATTATCACAGTAATACATTGTCTATTTGTGCCAAACAACTTTTAAGAAATACCCCTTCAGCTTAATTAGTTATTTTACTTTTTTGCATAATTACTGCAACTTATGCATTTCTATATGCTCTGGTTACACAAAAACAGTCATTTAAACAGAAATGTTCGGCCCAATCAAAACTCTAATCTACACATAGAAGTCATGCCCTCCCTTCCCCCGGTGGGCTATCAGGACTAGATTGGACTGATCTGTACTGTTACTTGGGTCATTGGCAAAGGCATTCTGATGAGTTGGGTCTCGGGGTGCTGGACCAAATCTGGTTGATGTAAACTAGGCTTACGACACATCACACACAGCAACAGCAGACCAATCAGAAGGCATTTGTAATGGCTACTTAAGTCTCCATTCACCCGGACACAGCCCCCTCCCTCTCTGTGTGAAGATTTCTAACAAACACATGGGGTGAGGATAAATAAACTAGCCAGACCCTTCTTGGCTCCGTTTGAACAGCAATCCCCAAGAGATGGGCTCTTTCTTCCTTGTGTTTAAACAGTTTTCCAGCATTAACAGTTTATGCCTTCAGGAAACACTGATGTTTACAAGGTCAAGTGTATATCGATCTGACTAAGCGCTTTTCTTTTCCTTGACTCTTTATTTGCTCTGGGATTTAGATGACATTCAGTAGCTCAGATCAACTGATGGTTGGTAATGAGGGGGTTTTGTGAGTATAGTAGGGGTTGGTACAGCAGCTGGCAAGACTCAGAAACTTTCAGTACAAAAATAGACAGTTGTTGACTACATGGCTACACAAGCTAAAGATAAAAATGAAATAATCATGTTCACAGCCATTTAAAGCAAAACATTTTCTATCTGTATTTGTATACTTAAAGTACTTATCTACACTTATACCTCCCCAAAGCACTAAGACGGGCATGTTGCCTAGAACCCAAATGACCAGATAAGGTATTGTGAAGTGAAACAAACAGACGTCGATAGCATTAAGCAAAGAAACTTATATTTTCACCTCTGTGAGAAAAAAGAATAAACAATATAGTCACATTGAAGCATTTCACAACAATTCGATACAGTGCAAATCTCTTTTTAGCAGTAATAAACAAATCTCTGAAAACAAAATCAATATCATACAATAAACTGTACAATTTAACTTTACAGATTTTGACATATAAAAATAATCTTCCTTAAAACTTAAAAAACATAATATTGATACAGACTTTGTAGAAATATGTGGGACACGAATAAGGCTATTAACTTAGGCTAACCAATCACGCACATCACCTAGATGATTAACAACTGACTAACGAGTCTCCAGGCTTATGTCTATTCTCTAACTCATAAGAAAACAAGCTGGCTTGTCTCTTCCCGTTACTGACTATAGTGATCAAGAAAAGAATGCAAATACTTTTTTTCTCCATTATTGTCTCTAAATAATATGTTGGTGTACACCTCAAAGTCACTCGACTATCCCACGTTATACAACAATTTGTGTCGAGCTTTATAAATTCTAATCTATTGGATAAGGCAGTTGCAGATGAAATAGGCCTATAACATTCTTCTAGGGTTGGTTAAAACAATTACTTAGTCTAGATGTACAAGCTCTCCGTAATCTATAAACATTTTACATTCACATAAAAATGTATAAACTTTTAGCAAACATTTTTAACCAAAATGACTGACCCATTGCCTATATCTGCACATAGACAGCGACAAACGGAATGTTCAGATGAACTCCGTGAGAGCAAATGCCATACAATCCTTCATAAACACAAAGTATATGCTGAAGCAGGTGTGCTGGTGTTAAAACTCTTTCATGAGCTATTTTGTCTGTCTGTGTCAACATTTCACAGGGCTATCTCTTTCTCTAACAACTTTCCCAACAGCTGAATCAACTGGCTTCCCTAACAGATAAGATGCACTAAAACCAAAATGGTGGCCATAGCAGCGGTCCATACACCCTGACAGGCGAATTTGGAAGAGCCTCTTGAGTTTTCCACATAGTTTTCATATTCCATATCTTCATAATCATCTTCCGAGTCATCCTCTGAATCAGAAAACCCGCTGCCCGCGTATCTGTCCACAGAGTCAAAGCAAAAATTTTTCATACTAACTTTAACATATTCGCATATCGTCCTCTCTGTGCCATCACAAACACAAGTATCAAGTTGTTGTGCTTTGGGTATATTGCGCATGTTGGAAATCACCCTCCGGCAATCATCTGAACACCTCTCCCCTCCGAAAAGTTTACGGCAGTGAAACAAATAGTCCCGCATAGACGAGCTACATTGGGAGTCTCTTTCGCATTGCCGTCGAGCTTCGGTGCAGCCCATGTTGCTGGTCCGTGGAAGACACGGCTCTATGGCGCGTTTGGTGCTCCGGCAGATGGGGTCCGAGGCGCAGTCACAGTCCTCCAGAGACGGGCCGGTCTCGGTTAGATTCAGCTGGATAAGAGACGAGATGCAGTGGCTGGGACATTTCTTCCTATTCCCATTGATAACAGGCGCACAAGCGTAAAGATATTGGTCATATGCATAGTGGCACTCCGGCTCTCCGTGACACTTCATTATGGCTTGCCAACAGATGAGCCGACGACCATGAGTTGGAGACCCGATGCAGAGACAACCGAACAGGACAAAAGCACAGCATAAATACAAAGTTGATCGCCCAGTCCACTTTATAAACGCGGCAAAACTTGCCATTTCGAAGAAGACTGATCCGAATATATGCACGATTTCAACATATGTATTTGTGTAGCGGTATCTCCATTAAATTTGTGAAGAAATAGTAGTCTAATCCAAATCCATTTCCCTCGCATTCAGGACGCTCCAGTGAAGAATAAACAATGTTCAGCAAATTAATTACCGTGATACGCCCAAGTGTGAAAACCGCACATCGCCTGCAATGTGTTAGACTGTAACAGGGACCCTTTTAGGCCTATACACGGTTATAAAAACACTTGAAAGACACAAACGAAGTCTCCACTTCTCTTCAAGAGCAGCCTATAGCGGCTTCGCAATAATTCGTCAACTTCTGCGTTCCATAGCTTTGCAGCAAAGACAAGATACAGAAAAACGATCAAGTTATACCGTCGTTTAACCCTAAAAAACTTTCCGTTCCGGGAGAAGCTTTATGATGTAGGCTATCCTCTCATTTGTCATGCCATACCGTGCCTTCTTCAGCTTTGAGAATGATGTAAAGGAATGCAGCAAGCTAAGTAAACGATGCGCCCCAAAGAATGGTTATGACTGTAGTGTCTTTTGCTTTGCTCCGCATCCCTTGACTAAAACCTCCGTGCCCTATTGGCCAAATAAGTTGTTGTGATTTCCACGTCGTTTAGGAGCCAGTGACGTGATGGTGGAAACCCGACCAATGAACAAGCTGAGCAAAGTGGAGAATAACAAAGTGTAGATATAACTGCACTGAACTAATACGGGTATGAGCTATTTCGTTACCTAATCCTACGTCTACCAATTGTCAACAATTTACCACACTTTATTCAACAGTTAGGCCTATATCACAAAAAAACATGAAGATTTGGGCAGATACATTATATAAACAAAATGAAAGAAGACAGAGTCAGTCCAAGGAAAGTATGACATACATCTATTTGGCTGTTCGCCTAATCTATAGTTTAAATAAACAAAACTGTGAAGCTCCACATCACACATGCACTGAATAATTAACACGTTTTTTTATCTGTTGGTGGTAAAGCCTGGTGTCTTTAGTAACACTGTGGTCGTGTTGATTAACTCCCTACAGAGTGATAATGCATCCCCAACAGTACAGCCTTCTCGAGGCCTTACTACATACACACTTGTTTAACCAGGGCCCATAGAGCTTTGGCCAAAAGTAGTGTACATCCTAGGGAATAGGGTGCCACATTGGATAAACCCCTGAGGACAGCTGCTAACACATGCTGCTCCTCTTCAGCCCTTCCCGCCCTTCCATCCTCCACGCAACATAAGTGAGTATTTACACAAGCCTTAGGGGCCTTCCTATGTTCCAGCACACACGTGAATACCACAAGGCATCACATGGACATGCCAATAAAGACATGACAGCCAGGCAGGACAGGACAGTGGGGTAAAGGGAAGGGCTAAAGCTGCAAACTTGTAAAAACTGACTGGGGGGAAATAGAAGTATCCTATAACCTTCCACCTTATAAAACTAACACCACAACTGTCTGTTACATATACTCACAGCTGTGCAAATCATAATGATAGCTCTTCTTTTTGACCACATCATTTCCTAATTGTTGGAGGTTCATCAAAAGGCTACACTGGTCAGGGGGAATAAACATGATCATCGGGCCCCATTATCAAAGAACATAAGGGTGATTTAAACACTAAAGTTAAGCTGAGCATCCAGGAATAAAATGAATTATGAAACCATATTCTTCATTATCCTTAAGGTTTTTATTTTGGACTGCAGACTTTATTTGACCAGGGTGTGTTGGAATGCGTCTGCATTTTAGCCATTACAGATTTGTTGACCAGCTCTCAAATATTAAATTTCAGTCAGTCATATTTCATAGCTTTTAGAAAGAGCTCAGCGCTTATTTTGTCCAAGCACACTTATATCCCCCAGTGTTAGTAATAAACATGAGCAACCTGATATGACATGGAGAATATAGAATGAACTGCAAAAAAGTAAAACTTGTCAATTTAACAACACCTTACTCCTTTCAAAAGGAGTGCTCATCCTTTGAAAGGGAGTTACACAAACCAAGCTGGTATCTGATCCATGCACCTGCTGAATAATAACATGTATCTGTATGTGCCAGGTGAATATGGTGTTATTGGATTACATTGCATGTTCTACAAACTCAAAAAGACAGTATCTATTTTTAGCACTGTTATATCATTAAAATCCATACATTTTGCAGGTTTTTAAAAACCAAAATATTGTAGCCTTGTAAATGTTTTAGACTTCTGACTTTTACTGAAGCAATTGTTGATTTGTTGAAAATGATGTGTTCTAGGTAGGATTCTCCTGGAAATATTCTGGCCCTTATACTATAGACACTAACTGCAATTATACAATCTATGTGTACTATGTTAAAATATATTTAGATCAAGACATCTTTGATTTAGATTTCAAAGTCTATTTCTGACTGTACCATTACAGTGAATGAAAATATTTTTTCCCTTAAAGTTTTTTTGTTCAACCATGGCTATCCATTTTTTGATTGAAGATTTAAAAACTCTTAGCCTAGCTAAATCCGTCCACCTGTTACATCTGTAACGTTTGTTATTTGCTTAATTTCTCCAACATGCTAATATGTTTCCTTAGGCTTTTATGGGCAGGCATTTCCTATTACTATACATACACATCAAATATTCAATGTCTTTTAAGTCTGTCTATTCTGTGAGAAATTAACATTGTGACATGACGTCTGGAAATAATGTCCCTAACATTGGAATCGCCCATAAACAAAGACAATGCCAGTGAGTAATTAGGGTGGTCAAACCCAGAGCCACTATGTCTGACTAAATAATTACGTATATAAGTAATAGGAAAAGGTCATCCATTGCTCTTAGTGAATCATCATAAATCACAAAGGCTATGTCTGAAATGGCAGACTTTGAATGAGGACCAGCAGAAAAAGAAAGTATGTGTGTAGTCATCTGTGTTTCCTCTGTGGCCTTCCGCCATCGCCGTCCTCCTCGCTGCGCCTATGCCCCACAGGAACCTGTCCCTCCATCCAGACCAAAGGCCTGTGATAGCCCATCCCCTCTGACCCCGGAGTCAAATCTCTCCGCTCTGACCGCAAAGATCTGACAGCTGTCTGGAGACCCAAAGACCCCGTACCCCAATTAGAGAGATTACAGAGGAATCAAGCTGGGCACAGGCAGTGCTGTAGAAGGAATCCAACCCCAGACCGCTCATCTCTCTCCTCACTCACACCCGTCAACTCTTTCTCCTTCCCCCTCACTTTCTCCATCTGTCTCTTTCTCCCATTCTCTCTCTATCTATCTATCCTTTATCTGTGACGAATTGCCCCCATATCACCCCAGCTGGCATACCAGAGCAACAGGCCCGCTGAAGAGTCAGCTTACAGCCACATCAAAGATGAGGTTGTTTGAAAAATGTGACATCCTCCAACTGGCGAATCACTCAAGGGTGTCCACAGCAACCTCCATGAGGGAGGCGTCATGTCCTGTCAGCCTTGAGTATCTACTTCTAAAAAAAATGATGCCTAAACTTGTGGATAAAATGATGCCTACACTTGTGGATAAAATGATGCCTACACTTGTGGATAAAATGATGCCTACACTTGTGGGTAAAATGATGCCTACACTTGTGGGTAAAATGATGCCTACACTTGTGGATAAACTGATGCCTACACTTGTGGATAAAATGATGCCTACACTTGTGGATAAAATGATGCCTACACTTGAGGATAAAATGATGCCTACACTTGCGGTATGATTAGAGAGCAATTCTACTGCAGGGTGTTGTTTTGCTGCAGTTTGTTAAGTTTGATGATGAGAAGTAAGGTTTCAACAAGATGATTTAAGGAGTTTTTTTTAATAAAAATTTAATTGTTACAATGACGTACATATTTTTTTAAATCTCAAACCGATCTTTCTCTCCTGCAATCTGAACCTGCATGCGTTCATGGCACCGTACATTTGTGTACGTATGGTCGTTTTTCCAGTTGGAGCGAACATTTTGGCGTCGCTCCATCCTGCTGATCCAAGTCAAAATGCTATAACATGCTGGGAGGGCCGCTGCTATACTCTGCTGTTCAATGTAAGATGCTGTCTGTGAGCAAAACAGATGGATGGATCCCAACTAATACACTTTTATTCACAAGCTGACACTAATGCTTACATATTTATTCACACTTGAACACTATTACTCACACTTATTCAGTTATACACTATGTTTAAACAAATTTCTACATACACGTTTTACACACGTATACACAAATACAAATGTTTATACAATAATTCATGTTCCTGAGTGTTAAGTTTCACACCATGTCAGTAACAAACCCTTTCTCCTACGCACAAGGCCTCCGGTCAAATATAGAGCACTATATAAGGGAATAGGATGTGTGCCATTTTAGAGCCTGCCTGTGATTTACAACGGTTCCCTCCCACAAAACGGCTACATATTACGCATTTCCAAAATATGACCTTGCACTCTCATCTTTCTCGAATGACATAAGAAATACATTTCAATACTAAATTAAAGAGGTTCAGAGTCGGTAAGTCAGGGTTCCTGCCTGCGCTTAACTTTGAGGTGAAGGAGAGTATAACACACATCAGAGCAGAAATCCCATCAGGGCTGGACTGAGGCCAGGCATGAACAAGGCCCGGATTCACTTAAGCCAGTGTGTTTGTGTGTGATAGAGCTGGCAGCTACCCCCCCCCCCGACAGACCCCTCAATTACTAACTCGGATATTTTACTGTCTGAAATGTTTCTCTCCTGTACCTTCCTCTAGTTTTATAGCAAGAAAACCTAGATGGAGGATAATGTGTTTTCAAGGTCACGCATCAGAGCTTTGTTACTTTGTGACTGTTCACTGTCAAAAGTTCTGTGTCCTCAGTATGTACACCTCACTTTTCCTTTGCAGAAACTGGAGAAAGTGAGGATAATGTATGATACTGTATTTATCCATGTCAGTGCCTGACTGTGGGGTGCCTCTAGGCATCTCTATGTGCCTAGAGGCGATGGTCAGGGCCTGACAATCCTTCGTGAACATAATTCAGTCCAGGTTTCTCATTCGTCTGCTTAAAGCGAACCGACCGACGGTCCTTTCCTTCCATATTTGTTTGGACCGGGTTTTTTCTTTCGAGTTAGCTTAGCCTTCTGTACATGCGGTTGCTCGTGGCAACTCGTATATAATAACGTTTCCAGAATTGGAATGTGGTTCTCAAGAATAGACACAGAAATACTCATTCAGAGACAGACGTGCTCTTCACTGTGTCTCCACTGCTGTCAGAAGTCATTACATACAAGCCGCCATGCCAGAATCACTCACTGAGCCCGGCATTGAAAAGCTCCCCACCCCGGAGAGACGGATGGGGTGTGGGGAGGAAAACAGGGCCGATATTTAAAAGTTGCCAAATGTTTTTCTTCCCTGATTTTAGTTATGCTCTCTCCCCTCATCGCTAATGGAGACGGCAATGACAAAATATTTCTGGCTGGTTTCATGTCCCCCCCCAAAAAAGGCAGAATCTACTATAATGCTAGTTTAACAAAACATAAAAATTATGTGCTGGGATGTAGTTGAAGGAATAATCAATTACTTATGTGGCTTTGATTGAACATCAGCCGGAGACAGAACAGAGGGACGGGCAGTGAAACAAAGAGAGGTCCATATGGAGGGAGAGATATTGAAGGAGTGAGTTAGAAGGGCATGCACGTGACACACAACAAACACACACACACACACACACACACACACACACACACACACACACAACACATACTCTGTTTCCCTCCCGGATTCCATCAGCAGCATGCCCACGCTCCAGGCTCTTATCGCTGGGCTCGGGAGATCGTTCCGGGCCGGCACCACATGTTCCCAGACTGAGTGGTTCCCTCAGGGTAGCGAAGAGAGGAAGCACCGAGTCGGAGTGAGAGACAGAAGGAGGGAGGGAGAAGAGAGAGAGAGATTAAGAAGACAGAGAGAGGGGGAGTGAGGAGAAGAGGGAGAGAGGAACCGAGTGAGCCTCTATATACAGTGAGTTCACACAGCGGTCAGATCCAACCGCAGTATATATCCAGGAGCATCAACATGTGGATCCATCAAAACTTTTACAGAGAATGGTCAGGATGGAAATCAGAACCAGCCATGAGCGTGTTGACTATTACCAAACCAGAGGGGGGTCTCCAAACCACCTGGTTCTACACAGTGTATCCTGAGGCAAAACCGGTAACTAGCTGGCTAAATGTACAGTATTCCCTTCTACTCTGATACAATCTATTCCAACACTCTGAGGTCAAATATTATAAACCACCTCAACCGGACCAGCCATTTATTTTCAAGCCCACTCATATTCCTGTAAACAACATGTTCATGGGCCAAGGTTTCTTTTTCTCCTAAGGAGTGAACCAGGAGAGATCAGCGCACACATGTATGTCCCCCCTGGGGAGAGAGGCACTGAGGGGGAGATGGAAGGGATTTGGAAAAACAATAACTATGAAAATCAGCACATTATCATTCTGGAAGGACCCTGCCCAGCAGGAAATCAGGGGGGCTGTGGAACAGGTTGGAGAAAGAGAGAGAGAGAGAGAGAGAGAGAGAGAGAGAGAGGAAGAGTAGCTCAAGAGCCAGACTTGCAGAGCCAGGAATTCCAGCCCTGCTTTAGCCATTACCCAGCCTCAACACAGGGAGACATGGGAGATGAGGGAGTGTTGGAGAGATGGGTGAGGTTGTAGATATGAAGGAGTTTGGAGTAATGGGGAGATTGGAGAGATGGGGGAGGTTGTAGATATGAGGGAGTTTGGAGTAATGGGGAGGTTGGAGAGATGGGGAGAAATATGGCATGTGCATTGAATTGTTCCATGGAGGAAGACTCAGGTGACATGACAATCACCACCTTGTGAAACAAACACATCAGTCTGTCAGCTCATTTTACACTTTATTTTTTTGCATTTCCGTTTTTGACCTCTCTATTACATGTTTATAATAGGTCCTAACCTGCCCTAATGAAAAAGCACGCCAGGTCAGCTATAACATGTTATGTATTAGTCTGAGCCTGAGACCTAACATCAAATTATTAATGATGCCCAGACAATGCATTACAAGTACTATGACCACATTTCTAACAGACTGCATACATTCTCTCTCTCTCTCTCTTTCTTTCTGTGATTCCATCATTCGCTTAGAGGCCAGAGGCCTTTCCTGTTCAACACAACAAGGCCAACAGCCAGCCAGACACAATCCCATGAGGTTACTTTTTCAAGTTTAATTTCACAGGAAGGTCTCCATTTCAAGAGAAAATGAGAGGGAGGAGGGAGGAGATGAACAAGGGAGAAAAGCTTAAGGGAAAGACTCAGTGGAGAACGAGGGATGTGGGGAGAGCGAGGGCCTGAAGAGAAAGCGTGGAAGGAAGAGAGAAAGGAGGCTTAAGGTTTTTTGGAAATGTGACCTTCTCTCTCGCTCTCCTTGTCTGAGATCTCATATCTCCCTGTCAGGAAATACCTGGCCAGGAGGAGATAGCCCGACAAGACCCCAACACAGAGAGGCCATTGTTCCTCATGTGAGGGCCACTGAGGGCAACGTGAAAGGGGGGGATTCCCAAACCAAGCCATACTGACCCAATATGAGCCAGAGAAGAAGCAGAAGACACACACACACACGCACACGCACACGCTCACACACCCACACACACACACACACGCACACACGCACACACACGCACACTGCACCTTAAATAACTGGAGACTTATTCAGTCATTGAGGACCAGGAGTCTGCAGCCCCACGGCAGCCAAATGAGAACTTCAAAAAAGCCCTGAAATCCCCGAATATCACAGGAGTCATTAGCAAAGGCACCAAGCTTTGAGCGACGCTTCTGTATTCTCCACGAGCATAAATACAGTGGGTCTTCCTGATCACACACTCTCGTTTTCACTGTGGGGCACTGGCTCTTTAGATGAGGGTGTAATGACTGTTTACGCTAACCGCATAGTTTAGACTTAGGGAGCCCTGTGGATGCTGCCAAAGGAAATGGGTTTGGATGTCAAAGCCACCCTACCGCATCCCCTGCCCGTTGTTTCAGCAGCTAGCTGGCCATCCTATGGATACTGTAGTTCACACAAGCAGCAGACGCTTAAGAAGCATGTACTGCACACACACACTCATACACACAGGTTTGTTTTAATGCCGATGGGAGGTTCAGTCATTGTCAGAATGGTGGAGCCGCTCGAAGCCGAGCTGAGAAACTGTTTCTTCAGAGAGGTCCTTAGAGAATGTCTGAATCTGTCTGTCGATTTTCCTTTTGTTTCCTTTAATTGTTTGGAATGACCACAGACATTCTCTGCCTGCTCATATGTTGAGAATGATTCCGTCGTCGCTTGGCGTTGGAGGAGACCAGAGGATGACAATTCGTCTATCTTCCGTCGTCTATGTTTGTGAGCGGTCGTAGCACATATGCACGCGCGCGCACGCACACAACACACAGCAGCATGTCGGTTTTCACATTCACTACCCACATATGCATGCACACACACGCCTCACTCACACACGCCTCACTCACACACGCAGACACACACACTCCTGATTGTTCAGTGTTCTAGACAGCAGTTCAGGGTGCAGAACATAGTGTAACCCTAACCCCCTCCCAGAGTCGGTCACACACACACACACACGCACGCACGCACGCACACACACACACACACACGCACGCACACGCACGCACACGCACACACACGCACACACACACGCACACACACACACACACACACACAACGGAGTAAACAGGTCCTGAGGGCCTGGATGTCAGCCAGTCATGTGGGCCTCATGCTAAGCCCCTGTCTTTAAGGCGTAGCCCGTGTTTTAGAAAGATGGAGAAGGGGACAGGGAGACAGAGAAAGCAAGAGAAAGAGGTGGGGAGAGAGAGAAGGGGACCAAGGGAGAGAGAAAGAGAGACAGGAGATGGGGAGAGAGACAGATGAAGAAAAAGTGTTGGGGGGAGAGTGAAGGGAGAATTGGGGAAGAGAGGGAGGCAGAGACAGAACAAGTGAGATGCGACCCAGGGCTTTCCTGGCATCCGTGGTAGTAATCAGAGGGCCCGGTAAAGCAAGGCTGTCTGAATAACAGACACAGGACAGAGCGTTGTTCCCTCCCAGACCGTCATCATGAAGATAGCAGCCGCTGCTTTAAATGAGCACACAACCAGCACACACGCACGAGCCGGCGGGCTCAGACACGCACGCGCGCGCGTGCATGGTCACACACTCAAACTCAATCTTACACACATACACATGCACCAACGTGACTACAAACTCTCCCGTCATTATCTGACATTTATCCATACTCAGTAAACCACCTTCGGGTGAAATGAAAGCGAGCTACTAAATTAATAAGGATTATGTACTTAAATGTCTTAAGAATACTGGTCCACGTTGTTTAAATTATGTATCTTAAAAGATCGGCTAACCTCTCTTCAATATTTTCAACGTTGTTAGAACCAGAGTTAAGTTTACTTTCTTTTTCTTCCTTAGCTTAGGGACTGGACTATAGGTTGCCCTCAAGAGAGGTCTTTTTTATTGATCTATGTTTTCCAATTCTGATGCACTAATTGGTCTTTTTACCGATCAGAACAGCCATTTGCCAATAATTGATAAAAAGACATCAGAACTAAACCGGTTGTTTGATTACACTTCATTTTGCAAGTCTCAAAAGTGTTTCTGTAGATACTCGACAGATTGTCTACTAATTATCAGTAACATTTCAACTATTTGTTCTCCCTAACCCTTACCCTAACCTTATACTTTATCCTAACCTTGACCCTTACCCTAAACCTTATTCTAAACCTAACCCTAACCTTATACTTTATCCAAACCTTGACCCTTACCCTAAACCTTATTCTAAACCTAACCCTAACCTTAACCTTAGCAAGCAGTTGTTCATCAACCTACAGTTTGTTGAAAGTTTGTTTAAAGTTTGTTGAAGGTATTACTAATGATAGAATGTCTATAGAAGAAATTTGGACTCTCCAAATGCATTCTGTTGTTTATAAACCATTCCAATTGCCTGACATTTGTTAGTTTGTGTTTTATTAAAAAATATTTGGCTAATGAATTGTAGAGTAGTCTAACGTTATCTAAAACCCATTTAAAAAATGTTTTCAATGTACCTGTAATATTTATCTTATGTGAATTTCCTACAAGAAAATCTATGCCACTAAACAAATTTAATGACAGACACATGTGGTACTTTACTGTAAAGTTCAGCCTGCCACCTCCCCCCAAAACCCAATTTAACCACGGGCTATATTAGAATCCTGATGCTTGGTTTTTTTTCAGTTTTCAAAGCCCATTAGAGATTTAGATAATTTTGAGGGAAAAAAAACAAGTAGCAAAAAATGTTAGGACAATTTTATAGTAACATATGATAAGAGGAGGACTTAATGGAGTCAGCAGATCAGTGAAAATTATTTGGGGAAGAAATGTCAAAGAAGGTAATAAGAAATGTCAGAAGAAGTAGAATTGTAATGTCGCAACTGAAAGCTATCAAATAAAATCTATATGCCATATATCACAGCTGATTGGTGCTTCCCAAATTATGTATTTTAGCTGAGACATTTTTTTATTGCATTTGTAACAGGATTTTAGTAGCAATCAGTAATAACAAGGGTTTGTTGTACATTGCATTTACTTTTATACCACGGCTGAGATCTGTGTCCAGACACTGCACAATCACATTTGGTTGTGCCTAAGAAACTGGGCTTCCTATGAAGTTGGGACTGTATACAAAACTTGTTGAAATAAAAAAAAACTGTTTGTATTATGTAACATCTAAAGTACTGGAGTACACAACACAAACTTAATTGGGTTACCATCGAAATTCATGATGACCACACACAGTGTAACAGTTTTCAGTGAAACAAAAAATGTAAACTTACATTAAAGATTGTTAACAAGAACATGGACAATAATATGGACAATAGATAAAAGAAATGGACAAAAGAAAAGAAAATAGTACAGTTAACCATAAGAAATAGTAACAACGTGTTTCTATCTGCAAACATGTGGGTGCACCTGTTGTAAATGGTTCAATAGACACCATAAACCATTAACACTTGTTATTTACAACTATCTCACAACATCAGAAAACCCACATTGTAACTCAATGAGGGGATGTTTGAGAAAGTCCCCTGCACCACAATATGCAGACAGTTGTGTTTGTGTGTCTGTGTGTGTGTGTCTATGTGTCTGTGTGTGTGTGTCTCGGGGTGGACTGGGGGTGTAAGTCCTACAAAACTGTAGACGATGGCAATGGTTTCAGACTAGTTAGAGTCCTTTAAGGGAAAACTGGGTAGATGACTTTGCATGCAAAAATTCAAGGGGTCCTTTAACGTGGGTGGCTCACCAACAACAATCAGAATCCAGTCAGAGTCTGGATACAATAAGAAACCTGACCTTGTTTTAATAAAACAAGACCACAATAAAACACAATGAGTAATAGCACTTGGTAACAGTATTTAGTGTTGAAACATTCTCCCATAAACAAACAGTGCATTTCAGTATGAAACAAAATGTGCAATAATGATTTTTTTTCTTCTCACTAAAAGGACTGAGGGGTACAAAATAACAGTGCTCACAAAATGGAAATTAGTATTCTAACTCAGCTACAGAGCATTGACTAAGAGCTACACATGGAAAATGGCATAAACAAAATAGCTAAATGTATGTTTTACTCTATACAGTTGTGCTCAAAAGTTTGCATACCCTTGGAGAATTGGTAATATATGTACCATTTGTAAAGAAAACTTGAGTGAGCAGGCAAAACACGTCTTTTATTTCTTTTGGGATTCACATTCAACTGTAGGTCCTAACAGAATGGCACAATCATAAAACAAAACATGGCAACAAAGAAAAAAATGAACTGACCCCTGTACAAAAGTCTGCATACCCTTAGTTATTAATACTGTGTATTTCCCCCTTTAGCATTAATGACAACGTGCAGTCTTTTCTAATAGTTGTCTATGAGGCCCCGAATTCTTGCAGGTGGTATTGCTGCCCATTCGTCTTGGCAAAATGTCTCCAGGTCATGCAAAGTCTTTGGTCGTCTTGCATGAACTGCACATTTGAGATTTCCCCAGTGGCTCGATGATATTAAAGTCAGGAGACTGTGATGGCCACTTAAATAAAAGACAGTTTTTTTGCATGATCAGTCATATTTTCAAAATCAATGCCAAATTTCACAATTTCTGCCAGGGTATGCAAACTTATGAGCACTACTGTATAGTTGCTTTGAATATGATAAAAATAGGGTTAGAGAAGAAGGGCCAAGCACTCTTACAGGAAGAACTGGTCCAACTGTCCACTACCACTGTAGCAATCTGCATACATGTAGACAATCCCAATAGACAATTTTTAGTCGATATAGCCATAAATAAATATGTAAACAGAGATTTCACAAAAAGATTAATCATGGTAATTTTCCCATGAATGCCATAATGTTCACTTTCGGGAATGTTGCTAATAATGATTAGGTAGAATCTGGTTGTTTTGAAAACGTTCAAATAACCTTAACGTTCAAGTAAATGGATTTTAGCTGAATCTAAAAGCTTTTATGTAACATTTCCCAGTTTTGCACATTTGGTAATGAGTAAATGAACGTTCTGAATATGTTCTACGAATGTATGTGATTATAACTGCTCAAAAAGGGAGAGCGGAATCAGAGCTTTAATGGATGCGAGAAGTGGCAGCCAATCAGAAGGGCCCTCAAGAACGATTTTATTATTGTTGAAAAAAAATCACTAGAGGAATGAAATTATTCTATGAATTTGGTTGTTGTTGATTTGCAGTATAGTATTTAGTTAAGAGAATACCAATGCTGACATTGAAGTGATGAACATCTGCATTTCTATTATATTTCCCAAATGTTTTTCCCATTTTTAGGATCAATCAAACAATGACTGTGGGGGCATAACGTCAGATCTTGCCGGTTCATTAGCTAAAGATCTGAACTGTGGAAGATAGCTAGCTAAAGTAACAAAACATAAAAATGGAACATTCCTAGAACGTTCGCAACATTGTAACCTTTGGAGAACATTCACAGGACATTCGCAACTTTGTAACCTTCAGAGAACATTCCCTGAAAGTTCATAGAACCTACAAAACATTATAAATGAACATGTAAAAAAGTATCCCTTGGGAACCTTTTGAGAACTTTGGTGCATCGTTCAGGGTACATTCCTACAACACAAAAAAATCTTTCCACAATCATTCTGGTAACCAACCTTTGCTGGTTGCCAGATGCCTTGTAATACATATTCATCTTTTTTTTGTACATATTTGAACATAAGGATATGTAGTCTACACTATTGACACATGAAAGTAACCAAATTAAACAAATTGCATTAAAAGATTATATTATACAATCCTTTTTTGATCAAAAATCTATAGAAAAGAATTTTCATAGTGCAGAAATAATATCCACACACCGAAATTCAATAGCTGGGGTTGCTTCGTTTGGCTGAAATAACATCATGTAGCAATTTCTTGTAACTATTTCTCTTACATTGACTGGGAGGAATTTTGCCTACTCTTCTTTACAGTCCTGTTTCAACAGTTTGAGAGCTTTCTTGCACGTATTCCCCCCACAGCATTTCGATAGAATTAAGATCTGGGCTTTGACTTGGCCATTCCATAAACCACCATCTCTTTTTTTGAGCCATTCTGATGTGGTTTGTTTGTGTTTTTTGGATCATTGTCTTGTTGCAAGATCCATGTTCGGTTCAGTTTCAACTTTCATATTCTGCTCAAGAATTCTGTGGTACAACATGGAATCCATGGTTGACTCAACAATGGCAAGCTGGACAGTGAGGCAGCAAACCATAATGCCACTGCTTCCATGCTTTTTGAGGTTGGTATGAGGTTCTTCTGTTCAAAGACAGTGTTTCGTTTATGCCAAACATGGCGTCTGGCATTGCTGCTGAAAAACTCCACTTTGACTAATTTGTTCAAGAACATTGTTGCATTAGTATCTTTGTGTGATTTGTCATATTGGGTTACCTTTATTAATGTATGCCAATGGAATTTAACTCAAATCTCCATGTGTCCAAATATGTCATGAAGACAACTTTCTTTAGTGTACTTACCTTTTAAAATGACTGTAGTACATTCATCTTAGTTAGGTTTTTGACCCCGGACGCTGGAAAATATCTAGGTCCCCAATAACCCCCTTTCAGGATTGAATACTGTGGACTTGTATTAACTGTAATCGTGAGTGTACATAGATTTTTTTTTAATCTCTAATGCACTGATTTCTAACCCTTCAATGTTGTTATTATTTTATTATTATTTTTATTTCTAACAACTGAATAGCCATAATGTTAAGTGTTAATGTCAACCTTGAGCAACTATTAACAGTTCAAAGTTTTCTGAAAAAAATAACTATTAATCATAATTTTTTTAAAGGATTGTTGTACAACCCCGTTTTCAAAAAAAGTTGGGACGCTGCGTTAAATGCAAATTAAAACAGAATGCAATGATGTGCAAATAATTTATCCCTATATTTAATTGAACATAGTACAAAGACAACATATCAAATGTTGAACCAGAGACATTTTATTGTTTTTGGAAAAATATATGCCCATTTTTAATTTGATGCCAGCAACATGTTTCAAAAAAGATGGGACAGGGGCATGTTTATTATTGTGTTGCATCTCCTCTTCGTTTAACAATACTGTGTAAGCGTTTGGGAACTGAAGAGACCAATTGCTGCAGTTTTGAAAGTGAAAGGTCTTTCCATTCTTGCTTGATACAGGATTTCAGCTGCTCAACAGTTCGGGTTCTCCTTTGTCGTATTTTTTGTTTCATAATGCTCCAAATGTTTTCAAGGGGTGACAGGCCTGGACTGCAGGCAGGCCAGTTTAGCACCTGAATAATTTTACTATGGAGTCATGCTGTTGTAATGTCTGCTAAATGTGGTTGGACATTGTCTTGCTGAAATAAGCAAGGTCCTCCCTGAAAAAGACATTGTCTGGATGGTAGCATATGTTGCTCCAAAATTTGTTCAACTGTGATGGTTGGTCACAGGCCTGTGCCATGCCGGTCGTTGCAGCTCTATGTTCTGTGTGTTTTAGTTCTAGTATCCCTGTTTCTATTTTTAGTGGTTTGCCCTGTGTCTCATTAACCCCTTGTTAAGTCCCAATTTAAGTTCCACCCGCCCTAGTGTTTCTTGTCAGTCATTGTTTAATGTCACCGTTGCTGTGTGTTTCCACATTTATGTCTTTTGATTACATTTATTTACATGCCTCTGCACTTGTGTCCTACCTCCTACAACCATAACATCAGCGTTAATGGTGACTTCACAGAAGTGCAAGTCACCCAAGACATGTGCACTAATGCACCCCCATTCCATCACGGATATTGCACTCTGCACTGATAACAAATCGGATGGTCAGTTTCCTTTTTAGCTCAGTGGACGTGGTGTCCATGATTCCCCCCAAAAAATTCAAATTTTGATTTGTCAGACCACAGGACATTTTTCCACTTTACCTTGTGAGGTGTGAGGGTAGCGAGTGCATAAAATGGTCCTGTTCCTCAGGTCCAGAGTCCAGAATCACCTCAACCTTGTACGCAGGACCCCCAGCTACCTCCACCGGACATGGTGACCCCACTGCAGGACCAAATCTCCCCAGCACACCAGGAAATACCGACCTGAGGAGAGAGACATGGAACAAGGGAGAGATGTTAGTACATGGTGGAGTCAGTTGGAGTTCATAGGTGACGTTGTTTACCTTCCGGAGGACCTTGAATGGCCCCACATATCGGGGACCCAGCTTACGACAAGGATTCATCCCTGGATGAAACTCTGGTGCATTGCTCCGCCGCTGGTCCGCCTGCACCTTCTGATGCCGCACTGCCTCCTGCAAACGGACATGGGCGGTGGACCAGACCTTGTCAGACCTGAATCACTCCTCCACAGCCTGGACGTTGCTGAAACCCCCTACACAGGGGCACAACGGAGGCTGGAAACCGAGGACCACCTGGAGGGGTTTAGACCTGTGGAGGAATTGTGCAGGGGGTTCTGAGCATACTCCGCCCAGGGGAGAAAATGGGTCCACTCACCTGGTCTGTCGAGGCAGTAAGACCGGAGGTACCTCCCTAGTTCTTGGTTGGTACGCTCCACCTTCCCGTTGCTCTGTGGGTGGTACATGGACGTGAGGCTGACCGCAACCCCAGGCTAGATATGAAGGCTTTCCATTCTCGAGACAGGAACTGGGGGCCGCGGTCGGAGACTATGTCCTCTGGAAATCTATACAGCTGGAAGACCTGCTGAAACAGCACCTCAGCAAACTGGAGGGCAGAGGAGAGGCTGGGCTGTGGGATGAATCGGAATCTTTGAAAATCGGTTCACTACAACGGTGAAGGTTGTGTTCCCCTCTGACTGCGGCAGGTCCATCACGAAGTCCACGGAGAGGTGGGACCAGGGTCACGTCGGGGGAGGAGTTTGCCCACTGGAGCCTTTGACTGTGCGCACACTGTGCAGGAGAGGACGTAGTGCCGCACAGTCCTTCCCATGCCAGGCCACCAGTACTTCTCCCGGAGCGCTTCCAGGGTCCAGGTGATGCCTAGGTTCAGTGTGTCCCAGGTTACCAACCGGCCCTGCACTCTTCGGGGCACGTAAGTATTGTCTGGGTGGCACGTTGGTGGTGCAGGGTCCCGTCTCCCTGCCTGTTGAATGTTCATGTCAATTTCCCAGGAGATGGGACCCACGATGCAGGAGAGGGGCAGGATGGGCGTGTCTCTAGGCAGTTCCGCCCCCAAGTCATGCAGGCGGGAGAGTGCGTCCGCCCACAACGTTCTCCATTCATGGTCGGTATGTCAGGGTGAACTGGAAGCGCTCGAAATACAGGGTCCATCTGGCCTGGCGGGATTTGAGGTGCCACGCAGCCCTGATGTGTTCTAAGTTCCAGTGGTCTGTCAGGACTGTGAAAGGTTCCTGGGCACTCTCGAGCCAGTGTTTCCACTCCTCCAGTGCCAACTTCACCACCAGTAACTCACGGTCACCCATGTCGTAGTTCCTCTCCACAGCAATCAGTTTCCTGGCGAAGTACGCACAGGGGTAAAGTCTGGGAGGGGTCCCGTGCTGCTGGGAGAGGACAGCCCCCACACCGAACTTGGACGCGTCCACCTCAACCATGAAGGCCTTGAGTGGGGCCGGATGTCATAGGGGAGTGGTGGTGAATCTTCCCTTCAGGTGGAGGAAGGCCTTCTCCGCCTCCAGGGTCCAGTGGAGGCGCTGAGGTTGGCCTTTCAGCAGCGATGTGAGTGGCGTGGCAATGGTGGTGAACCCACTGATGAACCGGCGGTAGAAGTTGGCAGATCCAATGAAGGCTTGCAGGTGCTTGATGGTCTTCGGGACTGGCCATGACCTCACCGCCTCCACCTTCAGCTCCTCCACCTTAATGCCCTCCGGAGCGATGTGGTACACCAGGAAGGAGTGTACCACCAGCTATACCTTTGACGTATAGCTGGTGGTAGAGCAAACGTTGAAGAATGCTCCGGGTATGTCAGGGAGTACACCAGAATGTTGTCGATGTCGACTACCACATACCTCCCCAACAAATCCCAGAACACCTCTTTCAGGAAGGACTGGAACACAGCAGTGGCGTTGGCCAGCCCGTATGGCATGACCAAATACTCTTAGTGGCCCGATGCCGTGCTGAGGGCTGTCTTCCACTCGTCTCCCTCCCAGATCCGCACCAGGTTGTAGGTGCTCCAGAGGTCGAGTTTATTGAAGAAGCGTGCCCCCCTCAGCTGCTCAATGGCAAATGGGACGAGGGGCATCGGGCACCTGTACTTGATTGTGATATTGTTCAGTCCCCGAAGTCTATGGCACAGTCCCAGGACTGGTGAGGGGGGAGACACCTGGCTTTCTCACTGGAAATCTCCCCGTTTAAGTCCATGTACTCTGGCAGGATGTTGGCTGGGAGGGCACCCTTTGGGCTCTCCACCGATGTAGCTCCACACATGATGGTCAAGCAGGTCTTCTGACCCTCTGGGGACCATCCCAGGATCTTCTGCTTGCTCCAGGCGATGTTGGGGTTGTGTCTCTGGAGCCACGGAAGACCCAGGATGACTGCGGGTGTGGACGACATCATCTCCATTAATTCCAGTCTCTCCCAATGACATCCGTTGATGGTGAGAGTGAGCGGGCGGGTCACGTAGGTAATGGAACCGGACCCCATGGGACGCCTGTCTAGAGCCTGGATGGGCATCGAGGACCTCAAACGGCGCAATGGCAGCCTGAGAGCAGATACCAGGGACCGGTCGATGAAGATCCCCGCAGCCCCAGAGTCAATCAGAGCTGTGGATGCGTAAGAGGGAAAGCCACCATACAACACCACCGAGCAACAGAAAGGGCCTGGTATATTATGTAAACGCAAGGCACTTACTGTGCCAGCTTGCGCTGCCTGGCTACTCACCCCCTTCCTGCTCTGCGCCTGGGCCAAGACACACCCCTTCCGAAAGGATGGCTGCTCCACGTGGCGCTGTGTGCTCTCTCCCTCTCCAGCGCTCCACCACGCCAGTGTACTAACCGCTGACAGGAGCAGATGGAAGCATCACCTGTTTTGAGTTAGATATTTTGATGTCTATTTTAGTTCCTGGTTTTCACCTGCACCTCACGGGTTATTGTGTCTACAGTTGAGCTCATACCCTGGCAGAAATTGTGAAATTTTGGCATTGATTTAGAAAATATGACTGATCATGCAAAAAAATGTATTTTTATTTAAGGATAGTGAGATTAATGAGGCCATTTATTATCACCAGAGTTGGGGAGTAACAGATTACAGAAAAACAGTAACTGTAATCCGTTATGTTACCAACAAAAATATTGTAATCGGATTACAGATACTTTTGAAAAAATGTATGACTACTTCTTGGATTACTTCAACTGAAAAAGAATAGGTGCGCGAAATAATTATTACACGCTGTATGTTTGATTTTTTAATTTAATGTTTTAAAAACATCTTTATTTGAACCCAAATAATAATTGCGCGCGTCAGTTGTGTGTGATCATCATGTGCGCAAAGGTGAAGCGCTAGTTTAATTTTCTCCGGTTTTTGTTGGTTAAAATATAGTATGTCTACGATATTAGCTGATCCATATAAAATGTGATTTAGTTATCTACTATCAATGCATCTTTCTCAGAACAGTGATAGGCAACAGGCCTACCTAGCGTTATATCTTTTTCAGACAGTAATTATTCAGAATATTAGGCAACTGTTTGTTATATAGCTGTAACATGGCGTTGCCTTCAAGATAAAACATTATATGGAATTCATCACGATATTTGAGGAGAAAAGGTGTGTCGGGAAGGACTCTGCCAAAGGATGATTGCATTTGATGTAGCCAACTCAACTCCGTCCATACAGGTAGGCCATGTGATTCTGCTTGCTTTGCATCTCAGGAAATTACGTTCATTGGTTATCATTGGCTACTGACAACATCAAATTTAAGCTAAGAGTGCAGGTGTATAATCACAGTCTGTTTCTTTAATATGCGTTTTGAGAATGCATCGCTGGTGGCCCTAATAATCGCAGGTTACGTTCGTGCAGGTAAAACGTTTTTGTGTGCGTGTGTTCACGATTGCAAATGCGTTTTCTAATGCCTCTTAATATGAAAGTAATCTACAAGTAATTCAAAGTAATCAGATTACGTTACTGAGTTTGAGTAATCAAAAAGTTACGTTACTGATTACAAATGTGGACAGGTAACTTGGAACTGTAATGGATGACATTAAAAAAGTAACCTATCCAACCCTGATTATCACATCGTTGTTTGGCTCCTTTTTAATCATAATGTATACAGAAATCCCCAAAATGGCCCTGATCAAAAGTTTGCATGCCCTTGAATGTTGGGCCTTGTTACAGACACACAAGGTGACACACACAGGTGAAAATGGCAATTAAAGGTGAATTTCACACCTGTGGCCTTTTAAATTGCAATTAGTGTCTGTGTATAAATAGTCAATGAGTTTATTATCTCTCACGTGAATGCAGTGAGCAGGCTAGATACTGAGCCTTGGGGAGCAGAAAAGAACTGTGTAACAAGGTAATGGAACTTTATAAAGATGGAAAAGGATATAAAAAGATTTTATACTGGCAAAGCCTTGCAAATGCCAGTCAGTACTGTTCAATCACTCATTAAGAAGTGGAAAATTCAGGGATCTCTTGATACCAAGCCAAGGTCAGGTAGACCAAGAAAGATTTCAGCCAAAACTGCCAGAAGAAGTGTTCGGGATACAAAGAAAAACCCACATGTAACTTCAGGAGAAATACAGGCTGCTCTGGAAGAAGACTGTGTGGATGTTTCAAGGAGCACAATACGACGATACTTGAACAAAAATGAGCTGCATGTTCGAGTTGCCAGAAAGAAGCCTTTACAGCACTAATGTCACAATATGCCCGACAACACCTTGACACACCTCACAGCTTCTGGCACACTGTAATTTGGAGTGACGAGACCAAAATAGAGCTTTATGGTCACAACCAAAAGCGCTATGTTTGGAGAGGGGTCAACAAGGCCTGTAGTGAACAGAATACCATCCCCACCGTGAAGCATGGTGGTGGCTCACTGATGTTTTGAGGGTGTGTGAGCTCTAAAGGCATGAGGAATCTTGTGAAAATTGATGGCAAGATGAATGCAGCATGTTATCAGAAAATACTGGCAGACAATTTGCATTCTTCTGTACGAAAGCTGCGCATGGGACGCTCTTGGACTTTCCAGCATGACAATGACCCTAAACACATGGCCAAGTTGACCCTTCAGTGGTTACAGTAGAAAAAGGTGAAGGTTCTGGAGTGGGCAACACAGTCTCCTGACCTTAATATCATCGAGCCACTCTGGGGAGATCTCAAACGTGCGGTTCATGCAAGACGACCAAAGACTTTGCATGACCTGGAGGCATTTTGCCAAGACGAATGGGCAGAAATAACACCTGCAAGAATTTGGGGCCTCATGGACAACTATTACAAAAGACTGCACGCTGTCATTGATGCTAGAGGGGGTAATACACAATATTAAGAACTAAGGGTATGCAGACTTTTGAACAGGGGTCAGTTCATTTTTTTCTTTGTTGCCATGTTTTGTTTTATGATTGTGCCATTCTGTTATGACCTACAGTTGAATGTGAATCCCATAAGAAATGTTTTCACTATAAATGGTACATATATTACCAATTCTCCAAGGGTATGCACACTTTTGAGCATAAATGTATGTGAAGTTGAGACTGTGTGGCACTGTGATCATTATGGCAAAGTCAAGTGTCGGTGTTGTTTTGTTACTTTCGTATTTGCCTCTCCTTTACGCACTCGCTACCCTCACATCTCACATTTATCATTTACTTTCTCAAAATCAGCAATGAATTTTAAACCTGGTTTTATTGCTTTTTAAAAAAGTATTTCTAACATTTGTCTAATGTTATATCTTACACATCTTCCTTTTAAAAAAACACATTCACTTTATGATGACTCATATTAATATTGACCTTTTTATTTCTCTAAACTATACATTTCACCAATATTTTAGTATCGCAACAGTGAAGGGTTAGAGGCATCCAGTTGTTTAAATGTGCTGGATTTTTGTACAGTCTCCAAAACTCCTGCATCAGCAACAGATATCATCCCTTCTCTTTATTTATAATGTTTACCAATATGGCATATGCATAATTAATACATGCCAATGATGGATATTCAACTGTTTATAGAATATCTGTTATACCTCTATTAAAAAACAATAAATGTGTGGGGTTTTCCCAGTGTGAAAATAGTTTTTGCCAACTGTTGTTCTTGTGTACAATTTGTCTTTACCTGAAAATATTACATAATTCTTCACTTAAAGTGAGGGAAAAAATTATTTGATCCCCTGCTGATTTTGTACGTTTGCCCACTGACAAAGAAATGATCAGTCTATAATTTTAATGGTAGGTTTATTTGAACAGTGAGAGACAGAATAACAACAATAAAATCCAGAAAAACGCATGTCAAAAATGTTATAAGTTGATTTGCATTTTAATGAATGAAATAAGTATTCAACCCCTCTGCAAAACATGACTTAGTACTTGGTGGCAAAACCCTTGTTGACAATCACAGAGGTCAGACGTTTCTTTTTGTTAGCCACCAGGTTTGCACACATCTCAGGAGGGATTTTCTCCCACTCCTCTTTGTAGATCTTCTCCAAGTCATTAAGTTTTCGAGGCTGACGTTTGGCAACTCGAACCTTCAGCTCCCTCCACAGATTTTCTATGGGATTAAGGTCTGGAGACTGGCTATGCCACTCCAGGACCTTAATGTGCTTCTTCTTGAGCCACTCCTTTGTTGCCTTGGCTGTGTGTTTTGGGTCATTGTCATGCTGGAATACCCATCCACAACCCATTTTCAATGCCCTGACTGAGGGAAGGAGGTTCTCACCCAAGATTTGACAGTACATGGCCCCGTCCATCGTCCCCTTGATACTGTACGGTGAAGTTGTCCAGTCCCCTTAGCAGAAAAACACCCCCAAAGCATAATGTTTCCACCTCCATGTTTGACGGTGGGGATGGTGTTCTTGGGGTCATAAGCAGCATTCCTCTTCTTCCAAACACGGCGAGTTGAGTTGATGCCAAAGAGTTCGATTTTGGTCTCATCTGACCACAACACTTTCACCCAGTTCTCCTTTGAATCATTCAGCTATTCATTGGCAAACTTCAGACGGGCCTGTACATGTGCTTTCTTGAGCAGGGAGACCTTGCGGGCGCTGCAGGATTTCAGTCCTTTACGGCGTAGTGTGTTACCAATTGTTTTCTTGGTGACTATGGTCCCAGCTGCCTTGAGATCATTGACAAGATCCTCCCGTGTAGTTCTGGGCTGATTCCTCACCATTCTCATGATCATTGCAACTCCACAAGGTGAGATCTTGCATGGAGCCCCAGACCAAGGGAGATTGACGGTTCTTTTGTGTTTCTTCCATTTGCGAATAATCACACCAACTGTTGTCACCTTCTCACCAAGCTGCTTCGCGATGGTCTTTTAGCCCATACCAGCCTTGTGTAGGTCTACAGTCTTGTCTCTGACATCCTTGGACAGCTATTTGGTCTTGGCCATGGTGGTGAGTTTGGAATCTGATTGATTGATTGCTTCTGTGGACAGGTGTCTTTTATACAGGTAACAAGCTGAGATTAGGAGCACTCCCTTTAAGAGTGTGCTCCTAATCTCAGGTTGTTACCTGTACAAAAGACGCCTGGGAGCCAGAAATCTTTCTGATTGAGAGGGGATCAAATACTTATTTCACTCATTAAAATGCAAATCAATTTATAACATTTTTGACATGCGTTTTTCTGGATTTTTTTTTGTTGTTATTCTGTCTCTCACTGTTCAAATAAACCTACCATTAAATTATAGACTGATCATTTCTTTGTCAGTGGGCAAATGTACAAAATCAGCAGGGGATCAAATAATTTTTTCTCTCACTGTATATAGAGTGGAGAATAATTATACATACACTGATCAGCCATAACATAACTTTATTATATATATATATATATATATATATATATATATGCAGCTCCGGAAAAAATTAAGAGACCACTGCACCTTTTTTTTTCTTTCCTTTCCAAAAAAGCTGAAAAGGACAGTTTTAAGTGAGGAACAGAAACATTCAATTTGCAGTGGTCTCTTAATTTTAACCCTTCTGTTCCTCACTCAAAACCTTCCTTTCCAACTTTTTGGAAAGGAAAGAAAAAGGTGCAGTGGTCTGTCAATTTTTTCCTGAGCTGTGTCACAGCACCTCAATTTGATTAAGATTTTTACTTGGACTTTTACTTGGATAATCCAAAAAACAATTCTTCTTTCTCCTGAGACATTCTTTAGCAGATTTGCTTGAATGCTTTGGGTTGTTGTCTTGTTGGAAGACTCATTTTTGGCCAAGCTTAAGGTCCTTGACTGATGGCATAATGTTCTGTTCAAGAATCTCCAGGAAAAGCAGCCCCAGATCTTGATATTCCTACCACCACAATGCTTGATAGTTGTTTTTTTTGTTTTTTTTGGTGGTAAGCAGTGTTGGGTTTTTGCAAAACAGAGTGGTTTTGAATTTGACCAAAAAGGTAAATTATGGAAATCATCTTTCCAGAGAATGGACTTCCAGAAACCTTCAGCATAGTCCAGGTGGTCTCTGGCAAAGTTAAGTCAGGCAGTTTGGCTCTTTTTTGACAGCAGAAGCTATTTCCTTGCAACCCTCCCATAAATGCCACTTCTTTAAGTGTAAGTGTCCTTCTTATTGTTGATCATGCACGGTAACCTGAGATGCAGCATTGGGTTGGCATTTACCTGATTTACCTGATTTATTATTTTTCTTGTGGCTGTTGGGGATATTTTGGAAGGGCATCCACTTCTAGGCTGAGTTGCTGTAATGTTAAAAGCTCTCCATTTGTAAATGATTTGCCTCACAGTGAATTGATAGAGCATTAATCTTTATAGCACATTGTAATGTAGCCTAGCATAACGTAATATATCATAGGTAATCGGGTGTCAATGATTTACGTATAACCAGATTGAATTCTCAACATGGTTAGATTCAAAGTATTCTGGTTTAGTGTAACAATGATAATCAGAGGCGTCGCTAGGATCACAATACGTTCAGGGTTTAGCCCCCCCCCACCCAACCCCCTGCCCCGCACGGGACAGAAATTACAGGGTTTTGTATGTACATGCGGAAAATTTTGATGTACACGCTAGCGGCCTACACGTCTCCATTGTTATAATTATAGATGAATAGATAAGGGGCTATTTTTTTTTTTTTGGTCAATTTGAGATCCGGGGCTATTCATAAAAGAACCGAGGCTATAGTCCCAGACACCCAGGCCTAACGACGCCACTGATGATAATAATCTATTTACTATAATTGCACTATCAATTGCTAGCTACAATTTTTAAGTTATATATTAGTATATTTTGCCACATGGACAAACTTGCAGTATTGACCTTATCTGCTGAGAACAGCTTGCACACCCACACACACACAGACAGACACATACACACATACACACACAGACACACACAGCTCCAATGGTATTTAAAGTCCAGACGCAACAGGAAATGTTTTTTTTTTCAAATTTATGCCATTTTGGTGTCCTCCCTGTCTCAGTATGTTTGGAGTGAAGTCAATGCTCATTATGTACAGAATAAGTCCTTTTGTGCTGAGGATGCTCAAGAATGTATTTTCCTTATGTGGATATATAGGCTACTGTCACATACTGTCTTAAAAATGCTTGCCCATGGTTGGGGGTTAACGGATTACAAGAAACATGTAACGAGTTACAAAAAACAACAACTGTAAACCAAGCAAATATATTGTAATCGGATTGCAGGTACTTCTGAATGATTGATTACTTCTTGGATTACATTTAAATGAAAAAATAATAAGTGCGCTAAATAGTTATGATACGTTGCATGTTCGATTTTTTTATTTTATTATCTTGAAAACATTGTTATTCACACTCAAAAGTTGTGCAAAGGTGGCCACGCATTAACCAGATAAGAGAGGTTAGTGACCGAAGCACTTGTTTAATTATTTCGGGTTTTGGCTGGTGAAAACTTAACATTTGCCTACCCATAGAAAAAAATGGCTTAGCAGTCTACTAACGATGTATATTTCTTGAAACTATGATAGGCTTTACCTGGTATAGCCTGTTTTATCGTTTTCCAATTTCAGATAGGACTTGTTTAGGGGAGTAGACAACTATTTGCCTACAAATAGCTGTAACATGGCGCTGCGTTCGAGATAAAAATGTTTATGGAATTGAACACGATATTTGAGGAAGAAAGTTGTGTTGACAAGCCCCCGGCCCAGGGATAACCAGTCATGATTTCCATTTGATACTGACACCTTAACACCTCAGTTGCAACGTGGTCTTAGGGGACTACATAGACTATTTTACGTAAATCCATGGCACCCGATTTTGTGTATGTTATGTTACGTTAGGTTACATTACAATGAACTACCAAAACATGTAATACATTACGAATTGGCTAAAACATAACATATCTTACGAATGCTATTAAAACATATTATATGATACGAACTTCAGACAAATGTATCATATTTTAAGAATGGTGCAAAACCGTATCATTCATTGCGAATTTGCACAACCCAAACTAACTGTGTTTCCAACCGGCAACGTTTGGATCTGAAGACGGACACCATACCCACTGCTACACACAGGGTATATGGGTATCAGGGACTGAGTAGTGGTCTTGCCAAGGTTGCTACTATATGTAATAAATGCATTTTTATTTTACAGTTAATGTTAGGTTAATGTTAATGTTAGGTATCACAGCACTGGGGTTAAGGTTAGGTAAAATGGAGGACAGATGAATCTGTAATGCTCTGGTTAAGGCAAGATAACTTTAACATTGGTGAAGCCTGTATAAAAAAATACTTTCATGACTACAGCAAAAAAGAACAAAATAAAAAAACATCCTAGAAGAGAATGCTTAATAAGGGATATAACCCCATCCCTTGAGGGAAAAGCACTGGGATTCACAGCACTGGGATTCAGGTTAGGGTTTGAGTTTGGGTTAGGGTTAGAAAGAAAATCACTTATAACATATTGATGTTGTACCACAACTACTCACCTCCTCTAACAGCAAGTTCCTTTTTGGGGCAGTGGGTACAGCATCTGCTTGCAGAGCGTAAGGTATCCAGTTTGAAACACGGCCTACCATTTTTTTCTGGATTATTACTCTAACATTACTTTACGTAACGTAATATATCTTACGAATTCGGCTGTCAAAGATTTCCGTAAAATAGTCTGCGTAGTCAGCTGACATCACGTTGCAACTACAAGTAGGCCATGTGATTCTGCTTATTCTGGACCTCAGAAAAGTGAGATCATTGGTTGCTGATGATATCGGTTTTAAGATAAGAATTCAGGTGTTAATCCCAATTTATGAATATTGCTTTTTGAAAATTAATTGCTTTTGGCCCTAACAATTGCAGGTTCTGTTCTTGGTGGTAAAACATATTTCTGCGCCCGTGTTCACGTTCAGCTTTTTACAGTGTTGGTGGTTGTGGGTCAAAACATCAGATAACTCAAAACGTACGCTTGTGAGGCTAAGGATATCTTGAACTTTATACAATGATCTGAATACCTTTTTTTTTTTTTACATAATTACAGAAATTTTGCCTTTCTCAAACATGTCCAACTGATTGAATTTGAAGTTGTAGAAAAATCTCAAGGACAATAAAAGGACCTAGGATTCATCTGAGCTCAATTTTGATATGAACTGGCGCACATTTCTTTTTTCGCATTGTCATTCTGTGGTATTGTGTGTAGATAGAAGGCAATTTTTATGTAGCCTAATGTATTTCTATTTCTGTTTAATGAATTATCCAAGTCCAAATTACAACCCTGTTTCCAAAAAGTTGGGACACTGCATAAAATGCAAATTAAAACAGAATGCAATAATGTGAAAAATCATTTAATCCCTATATTTATTTGAAAATAGTACAAATTTTATTTTTGGAAAAATACATGCCCATTTGGAATTTGATGCCAGCAACATGTTGGGACAGGGGCATCTTTACCACTTTGTTGCATCACCTCTAGAAACAACACTCAGTAAAAGTTTGGGAACTGAGGAGACCAATTGCTGTCATTTTAAAAGTGAAATGTATTCCCATTCTTGCTTGATATAGGATTTCAGCTGCTCAACATTTCGGGTCTCCTTTGTCATATTTTTCATTTCATAAGGTGGCAAATATTTTTAATGGGTGACATGTCTGGACTGCAGGCAGGTAAGTTTAGCATGGCTCTTACTACGGTGCCATACTGTGGTTTGTCATTATCTTGCTGAAATAAACAAGGCCTTCCCTGAAAAAGACATTGTCTGGATGGCAGCATATCTTGCTGCAAAACCTGTATATATTGTTCAGCATTAATGGTGCCTTCACAGATGTGCAAGTCACCCATGCCATGTGCACTAATGCACCCCAATACCATCACGGATGCTGGCTTTTAAACTGTGTGCTGATAACAAGCCAGATGGTCCCTCTCTTTATCCTGGAGGACACAGCATCCATGATTCCCAAACAGAATTTCAAATTTTTATTTGTCTGACCACAGGACAGTTTTCCACTTCGCCTCAGTCCAACTTAAATGATCTCGTGCCCAGAGAACGCATTTCTGGATCTTTTTTATATCTGGTTTCTTCTTCGCATTGTAGAATTTTAATTTGCATTTCTGGATGCAGCGACAAACTGTGTTAACAGACAATTGATTTCGGAAGTGTTCCTGAGCCCATGCAGTGATTTCCACTACATAATCAAGTCTGTTTTTAATGCAGTGCCACCTCAGGGCCCGAAGATCATGACCATCCAATATTGGTTTTTGGCCTTGTCCCTTGCTTACTCAGATTTCTCCAGATTATCTGAATCTTTTAATGATATTATGTACCGTAGATGATGAGATTATGAGATGTTGCAAAACGTTATTCTTAAATTGTTGCACTATTTGACTGCGCATTCTTTCACAGAGTGGTGAACCCCTCCCCATCTTTACTTTTGAAACACTCATCCTCTCTGGGATGCTCTTTTTATACCCAACCATGTTACTGACCTGTTGCCAATTTACCTAATTAGTGGTGAGATGTTCCACCATGTTCTTTTTTGTATTGCACAACTTTTCCAGTTGTTACCCCTGGCCCAGCTTTTTTGAAATGTGTTGCTGGCATGAAATTCAAAGTGGGCATATGTTTTTCAAGGAACAATATCATTTTTTCAGGTCAACATTTGATATGTTGTCTTTGTACTATTGTCTATTGAATATACATTTTAAATGATTTGCACATCTTTGCAGTCTGTTTCTATTTCCATTTTACACAGCATCCCAACTTTTTTGGAGTTTGTACAAGAAAATGGGGAGAATGTCAAGATTACGTTACTGAGTTTGAGTAATCTGAAAGTTACATTACTGCTTCCAATTTTAGACAGGTGACTTGTAACGGTAATGGATTACATTAAAAAAGTAACCTACCTAACTCTGTGCTTGCCTTGTTCAACTAGACATTTGTTGTCATCTAAAGACTCTGGACAAAGTCCACCTGTGTACATTAACCTCCTGATCAAATGACCATGCAAAAATATTGATATGCCATAAAACCACATGTATATTATGGCCTTTTATAATCACCACCAGGCACAGCCAGAAGAGGACTGGATTCAACACTGCAAGGGGTTTTTTCCCTACCCACTGCACATATTTTTGTTGTTGTTGCTTGCTCTTTGGGGTTATAGGCTGGGTGTCTGTACAAGCACTTTGTGACAACTGCTTATGTCATGGATAGCGGGCTGTCATTTTGTATTGTGGTGACAACATACAGTCATGAAAGCATTGTGCCCAAAACCCCTACTTATCCCCAGCACTGTAAAAGCAAAGCACCAAAATAGTAATATATTATAATAATATATGCGTAGTAGATTTTCCAAAGCGACACACAGTGAACGCATTTCACACATGGGTGGTCCATGGAATTGAACCCACAATCTGGTTGTTACAAATGCCATGCTCTAAAAATTAAGCTACAGAGCCCCAAGTACATCACTGTATGCTATGAGTTGCTAGACTAGCTGAAGAAGAGAAACATTGGTTGAGCTGAGATGTGTCACAGACCAACAATGTCATATTAATGTTACGGCAATTTAGGATTATGTATCTTTCACCAGGCAAAGTAATCAAATTTAGGCCTAAATTCATTCCAACCTAAATTGCCAGATATGTGCAGCAGCTTTTTTTCAATGTTAAATTTTACTGAGATTGGTCTTGGCTACTTTTTAGAAGTCTTGAACTACCACCAGGGTGACCCCACTGACAGGCATGCTGTCACATCAGAATTAGAAGTGTGTGTGTGTGTCTGTGTGTGTGTGGACACGGATGACTATTGTAAACAAAAGTCAGTATGAAAAAAGCTCTGATGCTTTTGAATGAATCCCAGCCTGGTCTTATAAAAGACCACCTTGCTCTTTGTTTGCTTGTCACGTGGCTCTATCCTTATGGTGTGACAATGCACTGCTAATGATAACTAAGCTTTTTTCGTCAGTAACCTTGGTGAAGAGCGACACATGATGCTGCTAACAGAGCGGTGAGGTTGCAGGCTTCCAGCAACTTCAGTAGATGAAACCCATACGAGACTGTCTCCAGAGACAGTGACCACACATACACACTGTTAGTCTAAACACACTCCCTTACTCCAGGCTGGGCAGCCGTGGTGGTCCCGTGGAACTGTCCTCACTCCTGACACCATCTCATAAGTCTAAAATAATCCCTACATAAACCAAAAGTTCTGTTTCATTTGTGCACGGACGCACACATACACATTCAGGCATATGCGCTATGGGACACACACACACACGCAAGGTAGTTTCTCTCAAGTTCAATTGGAAGCCAATGATAATTGCAACATTTTTGGACCGGGAGGGTTCCAACTACCTCTCCTGGCTTAGCCTGTTTTCCCCTGGGCTGTTCCAACGTATCTGCGCAGCTCCGTTTGATGATCAGAGGGAACATCCTCAGGGGTGGTCTCACTCTGGGATCTCTCTCTCTCTCTCTCCCGCTCTCTGTCTGTTTGTGACTCTCTCGCTTTGTCTAACACCCCTCTCTCTCCCTCTGTCCTTTGAAAGCAGGAGGTGGAGCAGTCAGAGGGGGCACTGAGTGGTGCTTCGCGACCTGTGTGTGACCTGTGAAACGCATGGACACATGCTCTGGCTCCTTGTATTACATGTGATACGATTACATAGAACCCGCTTGAAGAGAACCTGGAGTGTTTATCCTGACGATGTAATTTAGAAACGTAATGCTGATAGCTGCTGACATGCACCGCAGGTCTCTGTGGGCTTCAGTATGTTGGAAACCCAGACCTATCGTTGTCTCTTTCAGTGTTTTATTCTTATAGGACACTTCCACGTATATAATGTAAAAAAAGTCCTACTTTTTTATCTTGTGTGTTGAACTACTTTAGTGTCTGGGAGCCAGCTGGGCGTGGACCCGTGCAGTTCATAGATTTTCCTAAGCACAACAGATGACACATTGGATGCTTTCCAAATGGCCCCCTATTTTCAGTAGTGCACTTCTTTTCACTTGGGCCTATAGAGATCTGGTCAAATATAGTGCACCTTGTGAGGAATAGAGTTGCCATTTAGGATGTTGCCTTTATTAAAGGCCCAGATGGATATCTCATGATGAGGGATCCTTCCTATCGGAGGTAGACAGGAGGAGAGGGGGACCTAAGATGCTGGAGCGACCGCCGCGAGCGTTGCCTAGCTACCGGAACAACTTCGGACAAAACATTTCACTTTAAAATGTACTTTCAAATGTTTTTTCTTCTATTGGAGCTGGGTGAATAAATACCCTATGCCCTTTTAACAGCAGTGTGGAATACAGCTAGGCTTTCTCCATTACAACTTGAATTGGCTCGCAAAAGCCGGGTCGGGGCACATTTTTTTCATTCCGGATTCCAGACCTTAGCTAGCTCTACTGATTTATAGGGTACTGTTTTCCCCTGAGCGACCCAAAAGTTTCTTGATTGAGGTAACCGGAGCGTTTAGGGAATGTTATTAAAGAGTGCAGCATGCTGGGATTAATTTGCATCGGCCATTGAGACGTCAGTATGAATCTAAGGAGCGGGGTGTGTAAAAGAGGGTTTGTGTTCTAAATGGTACCATCTACCCTATGTAGAGAATTACTTTTGACCAAATCCCTATGGCCCCAGAGTGAAACTAGCACACAATAATGTATTTGGGATGCATAAAGTAAAAAGCTAAAAGCTGACTGAGGTATTGAGGGAGTGGGTTAAGCAAGGCGACTGCTCTTAAATATAGCGTTATGTCACTTCCTGAAGGAGGAAATAGTCGTCTGCACGGGAGAATAAAAGAAATTTTGCGTTGAATGTTGAACCTTCTGCACATTTTGGCTTCTTTGTATGAGTTAACTGATTTGCTGGGATCGTTGGGCCATGTGTAGAACTCTAACTTAAGATACACACAAATATATTATATACACCTCCCAAACTGCAATATTACAAACTGCAATAATATTGCCCTATAGGCCCTTATCAAAAGGAATTCACTACATAGAGAATGCGGTGTAATTTTGGTCAAAAGACAATGTAATTCCATCCTACAGAGATGGAGACAGACATGCTGGAAGGTTAGAGAGAGGGAATCTGGATTTGTGTTTAGCTCTGGGCCGTCACGGTGGTCTGTTCTACGAGGACACTGGGTTTATGGTGTGTGTTTTAAACATGACTACCTGCCGACCATCCAGCTCTGCTTACTGTCACTTTGATAGCAGAGGTGGGGGGGGGAGCACCTTACTCATTTACAGGAAACCCGAGATCATTGGCCACGAGTCCTCAAATGGGACTTGTGTAAAGTATTTTCATAGTTCCTTACTGTGGCAGGAAAAAAAGCAAAAATATTTCAGTCCATTTATACTTATATAACGCACGTTTTGTCTTTCAAACCAAAACACACAAGGAGCTCAAACTGGACTAACTTCCAGACATCTTCCCAGAGAGCAATGCAGATAGAGAGGGAATTCCAGACACTAATTCCACTGGAGAGAAAACCAGTGACCACGCGCCCATGTAGAGTCTATCCAAGTTCTAAGTTTCAGATAGAGACAAACCATATTCTAACAAGCATTCCTGTGGTCAATTCTTTGGTTACTGTAACTGAGAACGAGATAGCAGAGGTGACAGAAAATCACATTTGGGTGCAAGGCCTGCATCTCGTTGATCAATAATGAAGAAAGATCTGTTCAACGATTAGAGTATATGAGAAGTTTCACTAACAAAAACAAAGACAGATCAGGCATCTGTTGTGTATTCTTGCTTCTAAAACCATCTGCAGTCTTCAGTGCTTTGCAAAAGTATACAACCAACCAATTCTCTAATTTGACTCATTTACAAATTGTACATTGAAAGTTCACTCTTTTTTATTTTAAGACACTGACACTTAAAATGTATTATTTGTAAGCTGACATTGGTTTTATGTTGGGAAATATTTGTAGGAAAAATAGAAAAAATGAAATATGTAGCTTGCGTTCAACATGTTCATGTGTTGTAGAGTCACCATTTCCTGCAATAACAGCTTTGTGTCTTTTGGTATCAGCTTTGCACACAGTATTGGAGGGATTTTGACCTATTCTTTGCAGGTTCTTAAGGTTGGTTGGATGACATTTATGGACAGCAGTTTCAAGTGCCACATGTTCTCAAAAGAACTGTCATCAGGACTGTGACTGGATTAAATTTGGACATTCACATATTTGTTATTGAGCCACAATCTTACTTTGGCCTTGTGCTTGAGATTATTGTCCAGCTGAAAGGTGAATTTCCTCCCAAGCTCTATTTTTTTAGTGGACTAGAACAGGTTATTTTGCAGTATTTCCATTCTGCTTCAGCCATTCATCCTTCAGTTTTAACAAGAGGCCGTGCCCCTGTTGATCTGAAGCACGTCCCCATTGCATGATGCTGCCACAACTATATGTCAAATAGTTGTGGTGTTTCTTCGGACATTGGTCCCTGCAACACAAACGTTTGGCCAAACAACTCCGTCTTGGTCTCATCTGACACAAAATCTTTTCCAAAATTACAGCTAGGTCTCATGCTTTCCCATGCTTTCAGAACATTTTTGAGTAAAGTCTTTTTTCATGCCACCCTAAAAAACAGGCCAATTTTATGCTTTTGATATGGTTGACCGATGCAATATTACTCCACTCTCAGTCACTGAACTCCGTGCCTCCTTCCAAGCAATTGTTGGCCTCCATGGCTTCTCTCACAAGTCTCCTCATTGTTTGAGCGTTGAGTTTTGAGGGACAGCCTTCTCTTGGTGCTTGGGTGGAGTGAAGCAGCTTCCACTTCCCGGGCTGTGGATCCAACTATGCTCAATGGGATATCCCAAAACTTTTTTCCCCGTTATTTTTATCCCATATAGTTTATCTCTAACTTCTGTAGAATGCGCTTTGGACTGCAATGTCCTTCGGGTTTACAGCCTGTCCAACAATCCCTCAACAGTGTTTTTATTGAGAAATAATATCCAGTGATAGTGTCCTCGCTGGGACAATTTCTGCCATAGTGCAAACAATGTTTAGTGTCAGTGTTTAAAACAAATTATGAAAAAGAATGAATTGTCATTTTACCATTTGTAAATAAGTAAGATTAGGGAATTGGTCATGGGGTTGAATTCTTTTTACAAAACAACATCTCAGAGGAGTCACATTAATGTCTCATCTGGTTGAATATTTTTTACTAATCTGACATTAGCTGTTCTCAAATGATTAGCCCAGAATCTCCATTTTTCCTGATGATTGAAAACAACATGTGCTATGATCATGTGACGAGCCAACCGTAGCCATGTGTTACAGAGCAACACGTTAACTTTGCTCTGTGAGAATCAACCAGCGTGCCCTTCTCTCTACCGGCAGATCGAGGAGCCTATGGCCATCCCTGCCCTATTTGGTTTGTTTGTGTTTAATGTGGTTTATTCTCTCTCGCTCTCTTTTCTGGACAGGCATAAATGAGGGTCTCCGTTGTCTTTTGTGGACCCCGGTAATCATTTGGGCCAGGATGTTCCCACGCAGCCAAGGCCTTAGCCGCCTCCCTGCCAATCACCAGTGACAAAGCTGAGCTGTGTCTGAATGACCTATTGTCCCCCCACTGAGGGAGGGGTGCAGGGGGGGGTAGGAAAGGGGGATGCGATCGGTCACGCCGACTCAGAGCCTCCCTACCAGCAACAACACCACCACCACCACGGTCGTTCCAAACAGGAGTGAGGCTTGAGGTAGAAAGTGCCAGACCGAACATGACCCATGTCTTAAAAGACTTTAGTCATGTGGACCCTTGTCTAAAGAAATGCACTGGGAGTCAGGCTCCATTTGGGCCGAAGCCACCTGAGTTCTGGTCATCAGTTGGTTCCAACGGGGTCATTGGTCCTGGGTGTAAGGCTGTGTCTACAGCGAATGTACTGGAGACAACGGGTAGATATCGTTGGCAGACGCAAAGAAAAAGGTCTTTGTGTGTAGTTGAAACCTCATACTCATTTGATAATAACTGGCAATATGCCTCCCCTGTGGTGTTGAAAGCCAAGAATACTTCAGCTCCCCAACTTCAGATATGTTCCCAAAGTTTCTATCCATATATTATGCTGTGGCTTTGGGTTTATTGAATGTTATGTAGCGCAGTTTGTAGATGTTTTGTGTACATTCCCGAGAGCAGTTTGACCTCAATAATAAGCTCTGAATTCCTACTGAGATGAACACAACTCTTGCCAGCTCCTTGGAGCAGCAAAAGAATACAATTACGGAGAGAAAAGTCAAACATATTCCACAGTCCGAAATATTTCATTCCCTCCCTCTCCTCTCCTTCCACTTCTATTGTTCCATCCCACTGGGGACATTGCACTGTAATTTACTGGAATACACAGTACAACGCCTATGGATTCAATTAATCACAAGCCAACGTGAACCACTTGAGATGTAACCTTATATTTTCCCCAGCGCTATGGAAAGTTGAAGTCCAAGCTCATCCACATACTATCAAATCAATAATAAAGTATGTGCAACGTCAACTGGAGAAACACATACCTAGACCCTTTTTTGGCTCTTCATACAGTGGCCATGCGGGGCAACAACTCGTGTGACTAAGTAAACGTGTGAGATTGGGCCTGGCTGTTGTGGATCCAGGCTGAACCCTGTATGAAACCCCAGGTTCCCTGAAACGGAGAGATTTACTTCAGTCAAAGGTTTTGTACTGACTACACGCTAGGCTAAAAACCCGGAGCAGCACTTTAGAGGCTGGGCTTGGACCATGCGGTCCCAGGTCCCTGACGTCTAGGCAGACCAGCTGGCCATTAGGAGAACAGGTAAGGTCGGAGATACAGTACACAGTCAGAACCGTCACACAAACGCCAACCCTGCTGGTTTTCTGTGAAACCGTAGTCCGATTTCCTGGGAGTCGGAATTAGATTAATCAAACAATTGCCCCAAGGAGTCCTGATCAGTCTTTATACAGATAGAAAACCTGAGGCCGTGCCAAGCGACCTCCCCCCTTGCCTACAGGTTAACAGCAGGTTCCAGATCAGGCACACTGTTTCAACCATCTACTCCTAGACACCAGCCCGCCTCTGAAGAACTAACACCAAAACCTCTGGAGAGAATGTGTAAATGGCAAGTGTCGGTGCCGTTAAGACAACAGGTCGACCTGGTGCTAATGATTACACACACAACACAATAGACATCAATAGAGCACGTGGCAAAACATAATTTACAGTAACATCCACATCTGATAGAAATGGCCCCGGGACGAGTTGCTGCTTCTGCTGTGGCCAATGGGAATCCTTATAAATAAACAAATCTTACACGCACGCACACACACAAACACATACACACGCACGCACACACACACCCAAACAGCAGTGTAGGGAGATGAAAGCAGCTGGGCTGAGCTGTGCTCCACAGAAACTAAATATTGACTCTGAAACCTATAATGATTAATTGAATTGGGATTCTTTATTGATGCGCTAGAGCTTTTTTATCTGTCGCTATTTCATGTCAAGTTGAAAGCTCTCTTCTGGGTTTCTGCAGATTGTTCCAGGCCGTCTACACACAGGCATCTGCTGTTCATTCTCATCATTATTTTAGTTTCATATGAATCACATACCAACATTTGACATCAAGGGAGTTTTATCAGTGGCCAAGAATAAAATAAAAGGCGCAATAAAAAAATGAAAAGGTTCTCAGAGGAGCATTTATACTGAAATGCCAAGTTTCCACTGAACTGAACTCAGATATGACATCATAATAACAGCCATCAATCATTACAATTACATGAGCATGCATGTGTGGCTCTGTGAGTGCGTCCACATAAGACTGCGAAAATTTGCACACACACACACAGGCACACACAGAAACGTACCGGAAATTTGCACTAAAGCTCTCAAGACCCAAGCAGTCCCATATCAGGCTGTGAATCTAGATGATTTTGGGACTGAATGGGACCTTTTTTCTCAGTTGACCGAGTGGTTGCCCTTCCTACAGTTTAGACATAAGAGCAATGGCTTTCAAAGCCCTGTTGTTCTGTGAAATAGAACTATAATAATGACCTGCCCAAATGATCTGCCGTTAAATGACTGTTGAACTAACATCAGATTTTTTCTGTGTGAGTCTTTATGGCCCATTAGCACAGTGGCGATGCTAACATTTCTGCCGGTATGAAACAAATGTGTGTGTGTGTTTTCTGTGTGGGTGTGTGTGTAAGCGTGTGCTGCCAGTGCCAAAGGCAATCTGGGGAGTGCAGAGAAAGGCAAAGGCCTGGCAAGGGACCTGAGCGCCGGCGGCAAGGGAGGCAAAAGGGAGAGAAAGGGGGCAAAACCTTTGATTCAGGAGTGAATGGACCAACAGACAAGACAGGCAGACTCCTCTTTCATTTGACTGCACTACTTCTTGGTCAGAAACAAATGTTCCATAATGCAGAGCTTGTCCTCAAACAAACCCAATAACAAACATGTCCCGCACAAAAGCTGTCTTCAATCGATTTTACATGAATACGCTTCTGCCTTGAGCGAGGACATTCAGTTTGATCTTTGCTCACATTGTGACTACATATTCATAGAGGAAAACAAAGTACCAGAATGTCTGGGCAAGTAGTGTTAACTGTATGTCAAAAGGTGGCTTTTACTTATTCTACTTCTCTCTTCCTGCACTGAAAGATTGTATCGAAACAGTAGCCCTTTACACATTAAAAAGGAGAACTTTGATAGAGGGCTCGGAGTTTTAGGAATTGCACACTACAGCAAGTCATTAAAGCGGAAAGCCCCTTTGCTAACAGAAATACAATTTCTTGTTAATTGAGCTCCTATCTCAAGTCAAGGTTGTGTTGTTTGTCTCTAGTTTCAGCACTATGTCAATAGACTGCAGGGGCTCAGCGCAATATCTTGTGATGGATGTGTGCGTTTGTGGATGTGTGTGTGTGTTCACGGAAGAGTGTGTTTCAGCTCGTGTTAATTTGAGAAGACAGGAGTGGTAGTGGGAGGCTGTGGGGCTCTGCCTCTTTCAAAATTGCCATGTAATGTTTCTCACCCAGAAACAGAGGCCTGTGTGCATTAGAACTCTGGCAATGTTAAATAGTGCAAAGTTGTTTGTTTTTATTGAGAGCACATTTATTATAACACAGAGAGCCCATTTATTACCACTGACATACAGTAGGAGAAAAGTCAACAATGCATTTTCTACTACACTAAAGTTTACCACTTTTTATAATATCAAGTTATCATTTTTCAGAGTTGCCTAAACTTGCATCTGGTGCATGGACATAGCCTAGAATTCTGTTCATTTTAGGCTTTTTATCAACTTCAGAGTCAACTCTATAACTAACTGTTAAAGGTTGCCCTCTAGTGGAAAAGAAAAGAAAAAATAAGATTGGCAACGAAAAACAAGTAGGTATTTAAACATAACAAGCACCCCCCTGTATTTTTATCAAACAATCATAGAGAAGCAACCACAAGTCAATGGTAGGCTTGGAGGGAAATTGGTGTCAGCAAAGGTAATGGTCACATGGCTTTATTGTCAAAACATTGTAATTGGAAAAATCAATCAATACTAGGAAACAAAATCTATACTAGTCTGAGTAGTTGTAGCCTTAAATGCTGATTGCCATGGTATAAGCTGTGTATACCATGGGTATGACAAAACATGTATTTTTACTGTTGTAATTGTGTTGGTAACAGGTTTACATAGTAACAGGTTTCTTTTTCAAGAAAGGGTGATCATATACATTTTCACACCGAAGAAGGCAAAAAAAAAGAAAAAAAAGAAAATCTGCTTAATTATGACATTTTGTCATTACGACCCTTTTTTAAATGGGAACTCACTGCATTTTTTACGAACAGTCCTTAGTCGTGCCGTGGTCATGTGTCACACATACTGGCAGCTTTTAAAATGGAACCTGTGAATAATACCTTTTCATACATTGTCCAGTAATGATTTGTACAGCAAATCACTGTAATTGTGATCATCAACGCCACTTGATTGTGTTATGAGAGAGAAACTCCTCTGGAATACGTGATAATTCTCTGTGTTTCTGTCGAGACATATCAGTGAAGTAGTCCTCTTAGAGACCACTTTATCTAAAGTGTGTGTACTGCCTATCACTCACCAGATCAGACTACTATGTAAATGCAGTGTGTGTCCTTTCCAATGTCAGAGACAAACAAACCTTTAAAACAAATCAATTCAAATTCAATGTTCTTCCACTGAGACTAAGAGTTACATTGTTTCATAACAATTGTTGGAATCACTGTTTCTCTTGCTTAATTTATCCCTTCCAATACTGCTCATCATGTATTGTGATTTTTCTTCAGGCAACATTTTGTCTGTAATTTCAAACGTCCATTTGGAAGGTACTTATTGCTGTTTTTTATCATTACTTTCTTGACACAGCAGGCTATCAAACTATTATAAATCTGTATCCAACTATTACAGACAATTTAAATCATTTTATCATCAAAGTAGCAATCTACATTTTCCATAAACATTTTGGAAGTCTTTAAAGATGTAAACTTTATTGAATATTATTTAAGAAATTTGAACAGCAAACAATAATTAATCAGGTATCTGTTGGTTTTGTTTCTTTTAGAATGACTGACAGAATGTTCTAAAGCAAAAGGTAAAAGCTACATTAACAATAGTTAGACCTGTTAAAGGTATTCATCAACGGGTTTCTCTGGGTTCTGATCTACTGGGTTTAATCATATCAAATAGGTTAAGAAATGCTTTGACGTATGCTCTGTGTGAAGCTCGTGATGCTCTTTCCGAGATTGTGTAGATTGAGTAAATGGGCTTTCTTGATGAATGACAACTTGATGTAATATTCTGCCCTCCTCTATTTGCCTTATTGCACATTTATTATTGACATTTGCCTTCATTGCTCATCTACACGTTCCACTGGTAATATACATATACTTAATATTTGTAAATACTTGTAAATTTTCTGCCCTCCACAATTTGCACTTCTGGTTAGATGCAAACTGCATTTCGTTGTACTGTACTTGTACTGTTCAATGACAATAAAGCTGAATCTAATCTAATCTACTGCAAATGACAGAAATAATTACTTCTAGCTTATTCCGTGTGATGATGGTTTGTACCAACCTTTTTGGGGTCAATATTTAAGCCAAAACTTTCCAAACTTGGCCCAAAAAGAGAGAACACTTTTTTGGGGTTTGCTCCAATACTACATCGTATTTAAATTCAAACTCAATAATAAGCTTTCATTATTTTAATTAACAGCTTAAGCCTATCAGACAGTGAGAGACAGTCGGATGTCACACAAGAAACACATCATTATCTGAAGAGTGCAGGGACAATCTAATTGATGTGAACATTAACTATTGGTACGTAGCTTTACATGTTAGTTCTTTCTACATTAGGCTGCTCTGTAAATCTAGTGGTGTCCTACCCAATGTCAGAGACAAACCAAACTTTAGAATTAATCATTTCAAATTCCATGTCTCCATTGAGATTAACAGTTACAGGGTTTCATAACAAGTGTCTGAATCACTTTGTTTCTTTTGCTTCATTTTACCCTTCCAATACTGCTCCCTTCCATTGCTTCCCCCTTTTGGTAGTCCTTCATGCTGTTTTTTTCCCATCAGACATTTTGTGACACAACAGGTTATCATAAAAGAATCAATCCTTATCTAACTAACACAGACAATGTAAATAATTGTATCATTGAAGGACAGTTACCACATACATTTTGGAACTCTTTCAGGATTTAACCTGTCCAATACTGATCAGCATTATAGCTATGAAGTATATAAAGTATGGGGCCTCTTTTAGAATAACAGGCAGTATGCTTTATATAGCTAAATGAGTAAGGCAACTTAACGCAAGAGTTATGCCTCTTCAATGTATTGATCACAGAATTTCTTATGATTTTACTATAGTGGGTGTCATCATGAAAATATGTGCTAATTATTTTGGTAATTTCATCTTTCTTCCGGCCAAATGCTCAGTGTGACGACCATGTGGGCCTAACCTGACGGCCCTCTTTTCTATGTTAATTTGTAGATTGAGTGATTGGGCTTCATGATGGATTTACTTTAGATTTTCATCTAGTGTCTTTCTAATTGACTCTGAAGACATTTTCAATAATAATACATTTTAAAGTGGTCATTTGGTGGAGTGACGTAAGACAAATTATTGTTGGCACCAAATCTATTAGCCATGCACTTCCCAAAATTGGTTCTGGAGACCCAAACAGGCGAACATTTTAAAGTTTGCCCTAGCACTACACATCCGATTAAAAACAACAAATTTACCAATAAACATTCCTATTTTAGTGTAGTTTTAGGTCAAGGTAAAACAGAAAAAGAAAAAGACTTAAGCTTGGTATCAACAGTAACGAGTTTGGGAAACGCTGCTTAAGCCTGTCAGACCTTTGGTGGCATTGCCACACAGTTGTATGTCACACAAAAATCAATCAGTATCTGAAGAATGCAGACAATCTTCTGCATTAAATATACTTATCTGTGTCTGAACTCATTTGTTTTTTAAACCGTGGCTATTATATTAATCTATAATGTGAGTCCAAACAACTGTGTGCCTCACAGAGCAACCAAATTTTCATCATGTCAGCCACATTCTAAAGTTATGTCATAAAACAGAAGGAGACTGTCAGTAACTTGCATGGGTTGTATGGCATTTGTTGTTTGCGTTTTTTGAGTGTAACCTTTCTAAGCAACTTAGTTTATTTCCCATGCTAACTGAGCATGAAAATAAACATGTCTGAATAAACTATACCAATTGAGGCATGTTTACCTATATTTCAGGCCTTTTTTGTGGATGTTTAAACAGGTCAGCTGCGGGCCCAAGGTTATCTAAAATGGGTGTTACACATGAAGATGTACTGCTGAGTCCAACAAACATGGTTGTGAATGTCTTTGCTGTATCAAATATCCTCTGCGGCCAGCACAATAGAGAACTACACCGAAATAGCTAACCTTAACCGACAAGAAAAGAATGTTGACAGAAATGACTTGATGATAAAACTCATAATTGTTGCATGATTATTTCCCGTGTCAACTCCAAAGACGTTTAATATTAGGTTAACCCTCATCAACTGATCTAACATCCCCAAAAAAGTTACATCAAGTTCCGATGAAGATCCGCTGATGCACAGGATAAAAGACAGATGATCACGTGGGCGTGTATGGCTTACCGGAATATTTACTTGGGGCGGGATCTGCATATTTTTAAGGTCCTCTTTAATCCAATCACACCCTCTGTTGTGTGACATACAGACTACTTTAAACGAATCACAACCCGCCCCTACTGTACAACATATTACCTGGCTTGTATAAAGTCAAGTGCTGTTTCTACACGTCAAGTACAGAAATCTTCACACTTTTACTGCAAATTTACTGAGAGGTGAGTACTGCCCTAAGGGCTATTTGGTTGTTTGTACAGTATTCTGTCTCTTTTCATTGGGTGATGGTTATGAACGTTGCATTAAACGCAAATCATACAAGCTACAGTTTCTGAATTTTTAGGTTTCTGTTACAAAGATTTCATTGTATGGTCTGATTGGATATATAAGTATTACCCTACTATTTAAAATAGATAGTAAAACGTTTCAAATGAAATGTTTATTTTTTCTTTAATTGTGTCTAACTATAATATGGCTTTGTTTTGTTGTCACAATTGGGACATTTAATGAAATGTGTCGTGAAAATGTCTCGTGATGTTTACGTTTATTTCGTTGCTGCAATAGAAACCGTGAATTTTATGGGAAAGGTGATAACGGCAGATTCAATTTCATATTCGATTTCCTCTTTGTCTTTGCCCATTCAACGGCGTTTGATCATCTGCTCGACTGCCAAAACGAGATAAACCAGAATGCTGTAACGTTAGCCGAAACAAGGAGCATACCTCTGCTTAGACGCTGAAACATAGTTTAGCATTTACATGTATATTTTAGAAGACGCTCTAATCCAAAGCAACTGAGTGCATTCATTTTCCACACTGGGCCCCCATTGGAATTGGACACACAACCTTTGCGTTGTAGTGGCAATGTTCTACCAACTAAGCTACACGGAGCCCTGTAATTATAACATGAGATGCTGAAATTTCCACTTGTCTTGAAGTATAAATACAAAATGAACTTGTTGATTTCCTAAGGATTTTGACCATCCTGACAAATTATTTAAAATATTAACTTTTCCTCATAGATAGAACACAGTGTGTGGCTCATGTTTTATCCTCCTCTGTGGGTTCTAGATTAACATAAAAACACTCATAACATATCAGTCAACCAAGTGGCCCAGGGCTGTCTTGGGGCAATACTGAGGGATGTGACATATAGCTTCTTCACAATGAAATACAAAGCTGACTGATACCTCTGACCTCCTTCACAGCTGTTTGTGTCATGACATCATTGGTCTTGGCAGTGTTGGCCGTGTGTCTGATTGCTGTGCATGCGGCCCCTATGTCAAGCCATTGGTTGGATGGTGACTGGGAGATGTGGAAGGGCTTTCACAAAAAGGGCTACAATGAGGTGGGTGTTTAAGTGCAAGTAGGGGAGAACATCATTATCAGAACCTTTCAGTAGCTGCCTACATGCTGCCCCTATCGGTGCATTGACATACACTGAACTGGAAATTACACGCAACTCAGTTTTTTGTTAATTATTGCATGTATTTCAGCCATAGCTCTGTGGCAGTTTATGATTGCGTTCCTCCTCTGACGGTTTTTCACTTCCTGTTTCAGAGTGAGGAGGGTTGGAGGAGGATGGTTTGGGAGAGGAACCTGGAGAAGATTGAGCTGCACAACCTTCAGCAGTCGATGGGAAAACACTCCTACCGTCTTGGCATGAACCACTTCAGTGACATGGTAAGACACTTCAGTGACATGGTAAGACACTTCAGTGACATGGTAAGAAGAAGCACACAGCTGTGATATCTTACTGTGGACCAGGAGGCGTGCTTCAGGCACCATGTCCAAAACCAGTTTGGCGGAAGCTGAATTTTTACATTGGCTAGACTGGAGCACACACAGTGTAGATCCTGGAAGCATTTCATTATGAAAACCTAGACTCAGGTGGCAGGGTTGACGAAGGAAGCAGCATTTTATTAGATGCACGGGTTTGGTTTCTTTCATCAGAGCCTTATAAAGAAAGAGGAACAGATCCTGAGACACACATTTGTGTGCAGTGCAAGAGCTAAAAATAAATCCTAAGACATAAAAACTGTTAATATTATCAAAGAACATTCCATGTTCTTAAAAAAACACATCTGGTCAGGGAAGACATTACATCTCAATATGGGTTTTTCCTGATTCCTTCCTCCATAGACCAACGATGAGTTCCGGCAGCTGATGAATGGCTACAAGCACACCAGTGCGAAGACGCGCATTCGCTCACTGTTCATGGCACCCAACTTCCTGCAGCCTCCTGCAGCTGTAGACTGGAGAGAGAAGGGCTACGTCACCCCAGTCAAGGACCAGGTGAGACCTGAATCACAGTCCTTCCATAGAACTGTCTGGTTCCTAGGACTTTGACATTTACAGCAGGAGATGTTAGCCAGGTGCTACCTAGCGTATACAGATGAATACGTGGTTGTTACTATTGTGTTGTTATAGCTAACATACATGTCGGTGTATTCGCTGAAGTGAGGCACTAATGAGATGTTCAACAATCTCTCCCCTTCAGAGTTCGTGTGGGTCGTGTTGGGCGTTCAGCAGTACCGGAGCCTTAGAGGGCCAGCATTTCAGGAAAACGGGGAAGCTGGTGTCTCTGAGTGAACAGAACCTGGTGGACTGCTCTTGGCCCCAGGGAAACCAGGGCTGTAACGGGGGTCTCATGGACCAGGCTTTCCAGTATATACAGGAGAACCAGGGCATAGACACAGAGGATTCCTACCCCTATGTTGGCGAGGTACGGCGCAGCGTTTTGTTAAATTTTAATCACATCGGAGAGGTAAGTGGTTGTTTTAGCCTGATCCTAGCTCTTACAGGTCATCTCAGCTCTATGCGTAGCCATGTCATATGGTTGGTTTAGAATCCTTTTCAGTTATATTCTGCCAACCAGTCTGACTAACCTGTCTGAAATGTTTCTCCAGCTCTGCATTTTACCATCTCTACATTTTTCCACCTCTACATTGTATTGGGATTTATTTTACAACAGTGACAATATTGCTAAACTCTTGGATGTTTTTCCTCACTAAGGTTGACTATTAATCCTCTCTGACTATTTAGGAGGGTCCTTGCCGCTACCGACGTGAGTTCAGTGCTGCCAATGACACCGGCTTCGTGGACATCCCCAGTGGCCAGGAGGTGGCGCTGATGAATGCGGTGGCTGCTGTTGGCCCCGTCTCTGTCGCCATCGATGCTAGTCATGAGTCCTTACAGTTCTACCAGTCAGGTGACTAGAAATTAGCTGTACAATGTAAAATATGTGTGTATTTGATTAGCACATCACATCCTTTGTCTAACACCCTGTTCACACTGTAGTTACTACTTGCAAATGTGTTGTCTTTCAAAAATGGCTGTATTTAGTTAAAAATTTTGGCACCGATTTAAAAAAATGATGCCATCTAGCAGCTAACTAGTAAATGTATTCAAGTTAACTAGTTACAAGCCAGCAAGTAACTACATTGAAATAACTACCGTAAGCTTTAAAATCAGGTACATTTAAACTATTCTCTGAGGTAAACACTGCAACTCAGCCCTTTGATATAACTACATTACATTACAGGGATCTACTATGAGAAGGATTGCAGCAGTGAGCTGCTCGACCACGGGGTTCTGGTTGTGGGATACGGTTTCAAAGGACAGGATGTGACTGGCAACAAATTCTGGATCGTCAAGAACAGGTACAGATTAGAGATTTTTGGGAGGTTTTATGTGCTACACGTCACCTGCGAGAATGGTCCATTTACTAATCAGAGAATATTCCTCTCGACAATACCAACGCCTTTATTTCAATAAAGGCGTTGGTATATTCAGTTTGGTGTTGAACTTTGCTCTGTAAGTCATCAGGTCCTCTATAGCGTCAGTAAATTGCAATGTATATTTTCTTATTCGCGTGAGCAAATTAGATGACACATTGCTTTGTATGTCTTTTCCTCAGTTGGAGCAGCAGTTGGGGAGACGGAGGCTACATCTATATGGCCAAAGACATGAATAACCACTGTGGCATTGCCACGGCAGCCAGCTACCCGCTGGTCTAATAGAACACAAAACAAATGTTTTAGTTTAAAATATGTGAGAAAGATTTTCTAGAAAGGCCACGATGACTAGTGCTGTCCAGGGCTGTAAAGTGAGGCTATTGTGGCGTATGCTCCTAAATACTTAACTGAGCGACTTGGATTTGCAATTTGGGAGCAGCAGTGGCATAAACAAATCACCCCGATAATGATTGTTGTAACAATTAGGTTTTGTTTTATCTTTTTCCTCCCAAATACATCAGAGAAAAAGACAGAGCTGTTTACTTGAGTAGGATGCGCCATTACTTGAGTAGGATGCGCCATTACTTGAGTAGGATGCGCCATTACTTGAGTAGGATGCGCCATTACTTGAGTAGGATGCGCCATTACTTGAGGATGCGCCATTACTTGAGGATGCGCCATTACTTGAGGATGCGTCATTACTTGAGGATGCGCCATTACTTGAGTAGCAGACTACGTCAAAAGAGATTTTTGGCCAGACAGTTCAGCTGAATGTTCAATACAAAGACTCTTATGCCTACATGGCAGAATTATTTCATGACTGTTTGTGTTAATCCGTTGGGCCTTTGATGAGTGCATGGGGCACACTTGTCAGAGATTTCCCCTAGATCTTAAAAGTGCTTTTCTGATGTGGTTAATGTTGTTTTGGAACATCACATTTTGTAGGTTTTCTTTTTTAAAACTGTGGTTGTTGAAGAATGTATGCAAAAAGCAACTTAATAACAAAACAGACAAAAATGAGAAGATTTTATAGAGCCATATGAAAAAATATTGCTCAATATGATGATGTTTTTTTAAGCTGGGCACACCAGTGCCACCAATGGCAGATCTAAGTGTAGAACCCAGGTGGTCTTCTACATTGTTTTATACTTGATTTTTTGGTGTGCATTTTATGTAGTATATTCGTTCAGTTTGAGTTAAGGGCATGTCACTGTTGTGACCACTGATGTTGACATTCCTAGTTGTTATCTGCCTTTTTTTACACAGATACATGTGAGAAAAATAAACCTTTTAAATTGTAATTTTTTTGTGTTTGCTGTGCTTCTTTTGTGAGTTAGTAATCAGCTAGCTATAAAATGTTGATAACTGTTGTCATTGTAGTCTTTGAAGACTTATCCTAACTAAATTATAATTAAAAATATAATTTTTCAGCCTATGAAACTTGTTTTTGTTTGTTGCTCTTAGGTCATATATAAGGTCGCTTTTTGTCTAAATTGGTCATTTGACTTCCCACACAGCCTGTATCAGTATCATAAGTTTTCATAGTATCAGGAGACATGTACTGTCCCCAATCCTCATGTACACAAAGCATACATTAAAAAACTACAATGGTTTGAATATGGTTGAATATCTTTTTATATTCAAGGATACATTTCATACCAGCATTTAAGCAGGGGCTTGTGTGTATTGCCGCATGCTTACGAGTGGTTGTCTCCGTAGATAAGATTACCAGCACTTCAGAGCAGCCACACCCTATTTAGAAAATAGTCTTCATGGCACAGATAAGACTAGCTTTAGCCTGGGGGAAAACAGCCATTTACCGGTTTAAATTTCTGGACACATACAATAGCCTGTGTCTTATGAAGAGAACACTGCCCAGTTGTCAGAGGGATGTTGTTCATCGCGTTTGTTCAATGTATATGGAATGTCTAGCTGGTCCCAATTTGAAACCTCAACCTTGTGCTGCCTTTATACTGACTGCAGGCGCTTATATGACTTTGCTAACACAATCAACTGTATTTCAAGAGATTTTTAGTCCCTCGGCATTCAGTTTATTTGCAGCATTCCCCGATGAGCAAATAAGTAGGTTGGCGTAGTGTGTCCGTTTGTTTGATGACACCAGATATTTACTGTAATTACCCCTGAAGGTGCAGTCCGTAGTCTATTTATAAAGTGTGGAGCAACAGCCACTGATAGCACTAAGACACTGAGAAAAAAACAGGGCTGTAAAATGTTTTTGCTTAGTCTTTGAAAGGGAGGGAAAATGTGAGGGAGAGAGAATGGTGCAGCCGGTTTTCTACGAGGTGTTCATCTGCAGACTGTGTTTCAGTAAAGACACTGCATAGTAATCGAGAGCCAGGAGCGTGCCAAGTGGTAATGATTAAGCTTCAGGGCTGTAGGACTCTGCGTTCCATCTAACAACCCATATACTTTTAAGAAATTCACTGACGTGTAATAAGCACATATTAACACTATTCGGGTATAAGTTTCATTTAACTCAATGTTCCACTTTCAGTAAAGAGATTCTGTAATAGGGGCAAGGCAACCGCAGTCAGACAGACCTGTTTTCCAATGCAGGGGAAAGCTTATACATGTAATGTGCTAGCCTCTTCTCACTCACAAAATGAGTACAGATTCCCATTCAAGATGCACCTGCCAAGTTTCCCATGCATCCTGTGACTCTGACGTCCATTCACGCGGATTTGACTGATTGGTGTTGGAGCACACATTTGAAACACAGGGAGGACAAGAAACTATTTAGGCCCATTTAAAATGGATGACCAGGGTTTTGTAATGTCATTAAGTAGTTGTTGGGATAGGTAATTATTTTTATTTTTTTACAATAGGACACTGATACCATGGCAACAGACGTGCACAGTAGTGCTGTCAAAGCCTTTAGAAAACATACAGTCTTACAGTAGAGTAGATTCCCAGCCGAGTAGATACATCATAAATCTAATGTAAATTACAAGATCAACAAGTCATTGATAACAGGGTCCCTATTTGAATGCTCTGTCATCCTCACGCATTTATGACACATGATGATGATTACTGCAAGCTTTTTCCTGTCAGATCAATTTACCGCTGTATTGGCTTTTTAACAGCAGCACAACTCTTTTCCAGTCACGGGTAATTATTTTTGCTATTTCAGCTTCAGAGATGCCAAACTGATGACTAATCACACTGAAGAGAACAAGAGAGCGCATGCTGTTTTCTTGCTTTTTTGTCACGTCACGGGTCCGTTTTCCCAGACTCAGCACTGTTCGACCCCGTTACATAGGCCTCAGGATGACGGGCCGTGGCTGAGGTCCGACGATGGTTCTTGTAGTGTTATGGCCTGATACATAACGTATTGTGTCATTTGGAATCATATGCCAACTCGTGTCATGTCAAACAAAGGCCATTCAATTGTCGTCAGTTTCCGTTCTTGCCCTCAAAACAGCTTGGCCCGACTTATACCTCGCTTCCAGTTGGCTCATTCATCCCCAATTTTTATGTCACCTTGCTGTCGCTTTCATTCAGAGTGCATATATTTTTGTAAATCCCACCTTATTCTGTGTTTGGGAATGTGTGACCGTTCAACTTGCTTGGTAAAATAAAGATGGGCATTTTTTTCCTCTATTGGCTATAGTTAGATTTTCCAAACAAATTCTTGTATTGTGAAACACAGAGCAATTAAGCACATCTGAACATGATTGACAACCACATCCAATGCTTTAGCATGGTAGTTATCAGTGTTATGTGTACTAGTCTCTAGTTCTCTAGCATCTGTGTCAAATGAATGGATTATGTACCGTGAGCATCCCCTCCTGGTGAGTTAGCAACACAACATTAAAAACAATTAAACAGATTTCTACATTAGATTTTATTCAAAACTCCTTCAGAATGACCAATTTAAATAAAACATGGCAATCCTCCATTGTATCATTACATTTGGACCATGAGGGGGTTGGCCTCTCAAGTTTAGTGATCCCAACTAATATAGGTTCACAGTAAGAGACTTCGATGGCGTCCTGGTAGTTAAAATAGGCTTCCTCCCCTCTCTGAACTTGTCCAACGAGAGCAGGAGAGGAAAAGAGAAACACTTTTTCCCTCTCCAGTGTCTTTGGTTCAATACCTGATCAGTAAAAGGGGGTGAAACACAACTCAGCTTGTTCACGGGAATCAGTCAGAGGAAAGCGCAGCACCGATCAACAAGTCACCTCAACTTCCATAAAACTGGGTATGATACAGTGTATCTATCCAGTGAAATATATCTATCCAGTGTGATGTGTATCTATCCAGATCACATTCGAGTCTTTTTGTAGACGGCAAGGTACTCCTGGACATCTTCAGGAGAACCCAGGACCACAGGGACCCGCTGGTGGATGTCGTGTGGCTGGATGTCTAACACATTTATCTCCCCTGTGGTGGCCATGCCTCCAGCCTGCTCCATGATGAAAGCCATGGGGTTGCACTCGTACAGCAGCCTCAGCTACACAGGTGGAAGACAAACGATGGTCAGGGTACATTCAGATGAACTTGTTTCGTTAATCGTTTTATTACTCATCTCTTGGTCAGTCAGCACTATTCGTTTGGTTTCTTGTATGTGACATAATTTTTTTCAAAGTTGCATTTTCTTTTGAAGTAGTTATTAAATTAATATGAATTGAAAGCTCGGCCCAATTCACCTTGCCCTTGGGGCTCTTGACGTTGGCAGGGTATAAGAAGATGCCTCCATACACCAGAGTCCTGTGCACGTCAGCTACCATGGAGCCAACGTAACGACCACCATAAGGGGCACTTCCATCCTGGGGGAAAAAAATATATACATTTTATGTTAAATCAGCGTTATTTAACAAAAAAAAAGTTCTCTTTTTCTATCACGACCTGGCCAATGGCATTTCATTGCAAAACAAGAAAATACACAGAACAACATTTTTACTGTATGAAATATATAGGAACATTTCCAAGGCATTGACTATCCCCCGGAGCACAGTTAAGTCCATTATGAAGAATAGGAGAAAATATTGCACAACTGGGAATCTGTGTAGGCTGTCCTCAAAAACTGCGTATCCAGATGAGAAGGGCACAAGTCACCAAAAACCCAACGACAACTCTAAAAAAAAAAACACATAAAATCTCGGCTGGAGTTCGCCAGAAGGCATGGGAGATTCCGTGACCAAGTGGAAAATGGTCAAAAGCCTAACACCACACATCGTCCTGAGAACAATATCCCTGCTGTGAAGCATGGGGTGGCAGCATTCTACGGGGATGCTCCTTTGTGTCAGGGCCTGAAAAGCTTGTGAACGTAGAGGAATAAATGGGTGCATCAAAGTACAGAGAATTTCTGAAAGAAAACATGTGGAAGTATGCAAGAAACTTGTGACTCTTCCAGCAAGACAATGACCCCAAACATACAGCCAAACCCACACTGGAGTGGCTTAATAACAAAAAGGTCAATGTCTTGGAGTGGCCCAGGCAAAGTCCAGATCTCAATACAGTTGACAATATCTGGACAGCGTTCAAAACTGCTTTTCAACAAAGGTCCCTATCCAACTTGCAAAGCTTGATAGATACTTATCCAAATAGAATCATGGCTGTAATTGATGACGAAGGTCCCAAATATTGACTAAATGGGGTGAATATTTATGCAATCAATTATTTATTTTTTTAATTAATTTAGAACAATTTGTAGACTTTATTTTTCTATTCGTCATTATGGTCTATTTTGTGGAGAGCGGTGGCAAAAACACCTTGCAATGGCCACTTTATACTGTCCATAGAGTAAGAGGGCCAGAATTACAGTGCAAAACAAACCCCTTCTGCCCCGTGCAAGTCAGATATCAATGGGACCTTGTTAAACTGTTGACAAGGTGAACTGAATCATTCAGGAGTACAGATAGTGTAGCACCTCAGGGAATTTCTTCTTTTTCAGGTAGTCTGTCACGTCGGGGTAGAAGTGCTGGGCATAGCCTTCGTTCAGACTGTAGATCTTCCCTCTTTTCTTGATTTTCACATTCTTGTCTGTCAGGATGAACTCCCCGATGGACTAAACAGACAAAAAGAAAGACATGACTGAGCAACTGTATGGACTTAAACATAACGTGTTTCATTAATTCAACACTTTTCATTTTTGGAACTCACAGGGTCGAGCATGAAGCAGTTGACCCCTTGACCTGTGGAGAGCACCATCATGGTGGCACTGCCATACAGGGCGTAACCGGCGGCAACAATGTGACGCCCAGACTGCAACGCATCCTTTTCATTTGGCTCGTTATCGGTCGTCTGGGGACAAATGTGAAGATAGTTGTTACCGTAGACAACTGACGAAGAGTGAAACCGACTGACTGGCAGAAACAAAAAAAAAGCAAACACAAAAGAACAAACACCGACCTTTCTGTAGATGGCAAAAATCGTGCCAATTGACGCAAGGCAGTCGATGTTCGACGATCCATCCAGTGGGTCGAAGCAGACAATATACTTTCCCTGTGGAACAATAACAACATAGGATGTGGTCAGAATGACCTGACAAGACATAACCCCACTTTAGTCTAGGCCCCCACAGCAGATCCCCGACCCCTCCAAACACAGACATATGCCTACCCTTTTCTCCAGCTCCACGATGAGGGCCCTCTCGTCCTCCTCTGACACCAGCACACAGGAGGTGAAGGAGGACTTGATCATGTTGATGACCAGGTCGTTGGACAGAACATCAAGCTTTTTCACCTGGTCTCCTGTCACGTTGGTGCTTCCAGCAATGCCATAGCTGGTGAGATGAGGGAGAGTCAGAGGGTCAATTATTGATGGTTTGGTGTTGAAGTGGCCACTGCTCTGGGCTAGTGGGAATGCAGATTCTAGTAGAACAGACAGGTCACTGAGTAATGCCATCTTCAAGCCAACAGTAATTTAGGAAAACCCAGACCATGGAGAACTATCAAGTAATGCCTGATAAAGAGGAAATAGGTCTACTTCCTCCTATGAAGACAATAGGCAGCTTTTAAATAAAATGTGTGCATGACTTGTAAGTAGCATATTGCAATAGCCCCGACTTGAGTTTCTGAAAACATTAACAGAGTCCAAAGATGCATGAACTGAACACTGACCAGAGCTGATGTCAACAACAAGGCCTCAATGATTACAGGTAATGTCAGGCACAATATCCTACTTGGTAAATATTTGATTTAGTCTCCACGCCCAAGTGCATGGTTGGTTGGTTGGTTGGTCCCTGAAATGATTGTTTATCTATTACTAGAACACTTCTTCATACCCTTACATGTCAGTGGTGATACCAATATCTGCAGTGAAGATCAATAACTAGTGGCCTACGGTGGTCCCATGGTCTAAACCGGTTACTGCTCAAGCATAAGTGCAAATCTGGCAGCAAATCAGAAAAAACGATATTTCTCCACTGTCTCAACCAAATAAAGCATAACAATAAATTAGAAATATATTTAAAATCAATAACTCACATTTAAGCATAATCACTGTGATCTAGTTTTGAAAGTTCATACAGATGGCATATCGCTACTTTCACTGTTGCATGCAGCAAACCTACAGATTGGCAATCCCAGCTTTCCTGACTGCGGTGGATATGGCTTTGACGGCTGTGCAGATGGAGTTTAGGAGGGTTGTCAGTTCTCCCGTTCCCTTCGCCTTCCTTCCCTCCTCCAACACGAATCTCGTGAGGGTAACGACATTAGTGTCGAATGCGCCCCGGTCGGACATGGTGACGTACTTAACAGATTCTCGAGTCAGTGAGCCGCGCAATGTGTTCCTTCTGCTACAGATATAAAGTTGGGTTCCTCAAGTCAGCGTCGTCCCAAAGTTAAAACAGAACTGAAGAGCGGACAGAGCTGGAAATACAGGGTGTGCAGGTGTTTGAACCAATCACAAATGGTCTACAACGAGGGGCGTGGTCGAGAACATCTGGCTGAGCAGGTTAGCGATAAGGCAACGATAACAGTAAATGAACAGGTTCTCACACATTTTTCAGTTACTTATTTTTTTCTGGTTCCAAATAGCTACTCCTCCTTTCAGTCATTCTTACCCGTTGGGTGATTTCACACATCTGAAAGGCCTGGTAAGCAATATGTTGATACACCTGGTTAGTAGCCATTTAATGTGGTTATTTTTCTTTATCCCCGTCCTGTGGTTTAAAGATAAGATTACACTGAAGGAGTACATTGGCGTGATGCAAGCTGAAATGGGACCACACTGTAGGGATCTGATCTCCTTTTGAAGATTTATCTGCTAACGTCTTCTGTCAGCATGATATATAGTCTCAATAATCCATTGATAATTTACCTTAAAGGCTGATCTATATTATATAGAACATAAAGAACAGTGTGAAGTTGGGTGTTAATTTTGAATGAGAGAACTAGATTAAGTGCAAGTCATAAATTCCATTACCATGGAAATATATTATCTAACCACAGTAGACGTGGACTACAATGCAAGGGAATGCTACCAGAACTGATGAAGTTAACATAAGTCTAATATTTGTTCATAATTTGTACTGAAATCAGGATAATGAGTCATAAAAGAAAATGTTGTAGCTGTTTTTAAGACGCTATCTCTTATATATATATATATATATATATATATATATATATATATATATAGAGAGAGAGAGAGAGAGAGAGAGAGAGAGAGAGAGAGAGCTTATTGTCTCTTTCTTCAGTGTTCAGAAATCAGCCTGACATGAAATGAAAGATATTACAAACTACTGAGAGAAACTAGTTAATTATGTAATCCAAAATAGAAAAGGCGATCGTAAACTCCTATTAAGATCACTATGGTACGTCAAGTTTTGTTGTAAATTACAATGATGACTTAATGGCTTCAGCCCAGTAGCACTCACTTCAGTTCTCATGAAGTGCATACAGAGGCTTGTGAAGGACCGCATCACCTCTATAATACCAGCCACCCTGAACCCATTGCAACTACGCATATTGCTCCAACAGAGCCACAGTTGATGCTGTCGCCAACGCACAGTTCTCAGCCCTATCCCACTTGATGAAGAGGCCAGTGCTGTTCACAAACAACAGCTCAGCTTTCAATACAGTAAAGGTTGTCAGGAAGCTGTGGGACTGGGTTGGAACAGGGCCTGCACAATTAGATCCTAGACGTCCTGATGGTGAGGGTTGGTGATGATGACCCTCCCAACATGGTGGGCCCTCCATGGTTGTGTCCTCAGCACCCTCCCATAATGTCTGTTATCCCATGACTACATGTCTGCTTATGACAACTCAGTCGTCAAGCATAATGAAGACACGATTGTGGCGGGTCCGTTCTCAAACCATGATGAGACAGCCAGAAGGGAAGAGGTCAGAGATCTAGTGGAGGGCCGTGTAAACAGCCTGTCTCTTAACGTCAAAAGGAGACAGGAAAGAAAGCGCACGCTCCTACATAATGAAGCCATCACTGAAGAGAGATCCTTTGTGTCAGGGAAGGCTCCAGCCTTTTGGGGGCCCTAAGCAAAATTTAATAGGGGGCCCCTTCCCCTAGCGGCCCCCAGCAGCTGGGGCCACCTAGCGGTCGGGGGCCCAAAGTGACCGCTTTTATTGCTTATGCCTAGAACTGGTCCTGCTCTGTGTGTACATCACAGAGGACCTGAAAGGGTCTAACCACGCCAACTATGTGTTAAAGGAAGCTTAACAACATCTCTTCAGCATCAGATGGCTACAGGTGCGCTGTCGTGAGCAAGTTCAGAGGCGGCATCACTGCCTGGTAAGGCAGCCTCACTGGCCACAAATACACGGCTCTTCAGAGGACAGCGAGGTCCACCCAAAGCACCGGTGTGGCCTAAAAGGACATTTACTCCGGACAGTACTGCGAGAAGCCCAGAAAGATCCTGGTGGACCTCAGTCACCAGAGCCATGGGCCGAACACTCTGGAGTCATCTAGCAGACAGAACGTTCATGGGCATCGTAACCAGGACAGAGAGACTGAAAAAAAGCTTCTTCCCCAAGGCATCAAACTGTTAAACTAGATGCCTATCTGCACTCGCGTCAATCTACAGCTTATTTACCCACTCTTATCAAGCACTTACTCAACCACACAAACTATCCATGGACATACAGTTCATCGTTTCTCTCCCTCATTCTTTCACTAACCCTTGCACTCATGCATTCTAGAGACACACACACACACACACACACACACACACACATTAGTTGTCATGCACACACTCATTCCATCCATGATGTGTTATCATGTACATTCCACCACGCATTTGTAAATTAGTCATGAAACTTGTGTGGACTTAACCTGGTCAGTGATAAATCAGTGTTCTATTAATCACCTTCTTTATGAGCCTCTGACCATCAACCCGGGTCAGGGAAACATGCTTTCTTTGCATGCTCCTCAGAACACAATGCATTGAGTCTAAAGTACAGGTCTTAGGTCAATCCATTGTGCTCTGTTTTATGGCTTATTAAAGATAGCTTTCGTTGAATGTCTGAATTAACACACTGATCCCTACATAGTGCTCAACCTTATCCCTACAGGATTTGTCCAAATTAGTGCACTTTAGAGGGTATAGGATGCCATTTTGCATAATCCTTAAAGCTGATGACGAAGGCTAATGACGAATAGGTATGATGAGATCTCAGGGCTGGGGTTAAAAGGTTTTATTACACAAGCTGGGCAAAACTTTTCTGATAGGGGGGTTTCACAACAAGAGGCTGATTTGAACTTTGTATAGGAGTCGCAACTGAAGGCTCAAAGCCACAAGCGTGCTGATTTCAAAATAGCTTTGTGCTGTTTCTTCTGCTCATGTATAATGCTTCAAATTAATACATTCTTATGTGGTTTTGAGTCTTATCTTAAAGGGGTTATACAGTAAAATTGAAAAAAATATAATCTTCCATCCATTTTCAACACTTTACTGTAAAGTATGTTTTTAGGATCTACAGACATATTAAGTTGAAGGACAAACAGCTCTCATTTTATTTAATCAATCATTTTATTTAATAGGTAATTCAATTCAGAACCACCAGACATTTTCAAAGAAAACCAGACCAAAAACATTTGCTGACATTTGCTCAGGTCCCCTTTTCGGGTGCAGCCGGAGTTCCACTACAGGCACTGTGGTTCAGTGGTGCGCCGCAATCCAGCGTGAGCTCGTGCTTGTGGCCTGGCGGTTGTCCAGCTCACGGCTGGCGCATTCCAGACAGACGATGATCTGCGCCTGCTGGGCTGCCAGCTTCTGCAGGAGCTGGGAGGTTTCCACTAGGTCACCAGAGTTTCAGCTGAAAGAGCGTTAGGTTGGATTCAAACCCACACTCCAGCAACTGATGTGTACTGGAAGCAGAGGCTTAAACTGCGGGACCACCCTAGGCCAAAGATGATTACTTTTCAAACCAGGCTAGACAGCCCTCTGAGAACCCCAGGTCACTGAGTTTATTAGTTGGGATGCGATAGTTGACAGAATCAAAGGCTTAAGCCAAATCAATAAAAACATCTGCACAATACTACTTTCTGTCTAGAGCAGATATGATGTAATTTAGGACCTTTAGAGATGATTGGATAGACCCATGGCCAGCTGTTAAGCCACACTGAACCACAGAGAAAACATTGTGGGACTCAAAAGGGCGGTTTAACTGTTTGTTGACCGGGCATTCAAAAACTTTAGACAGGCAGCGCAGGACTGAGACAGGCCTGTAACAGTAAGGGTGTAGATTTACGCCCCCTTTGAAAAGAGGAATGTCCGTGTCAGCTTTTCCAATCTTGTGGGAAGACACCCAGCGTCTGGTCATGTCTATGAGATACTTTAGGCAATCACTGCATTCAAAAGATATGCAACCAAGTGTTAGAGCATGACAACCTTACACTTTGTGTTATGTTAATCTGTTCAAATACTAATATAGTTCATTATATATATATATGTTATTACAGTAGGTATGGGGTTCTTTTCAAATTAAATAAGTATACTTCAGAAAAAGGCAAGAAAACTTTACAACATTTGTTATAACATTATTTATTGAAATTCTCTAGTTGATAACATTACACTTATGAAAGAATCAACATGAATTTCAAACATATGAACACATACATCTAAGACAAACCAGGCAGAAAAGTAGATTTTATGTGGGAGTCATTAAAAAAAGTCAAGCATCCCTTTCCATTGGTGGACATAAGCAGCGTTGGCCTGGTCCCAACTCTGTTTGTGCCGTCATTCAAACAAGGCAAACAGATTTGGGACCAGGGTACAAGAGAATGTAATTGTAATGTAAATGTAAAGTCCCCATGATCTGACTACTGTCCTGTGGTCCATACTGTGTAGACGTAGTACAGATTTTGGGTCTGGTGTCACAGCTTAAGTAGAACACTGATAAGGGGGTGAAAACACAAAATTACTTTGAGGAATGAAGGAAAACTAACGTTGTAAATGTAATATACATGAAATGTGATATTGTCATATTATCATAATTTACTTTCTACAATATCTTTAATATTTGTTTCCTCTAGTTCTTACTTAGACCACTGAGGAAAATGATTATACCACTCAGGAAGAAAAGCTGATTTTATGTTGTCTTGAGAGGGTGGTGGGAGAGTAAAAACAGACACATACAAAAAGTATTGCCTCTATACACACACACACACACACACACACACACACACACACACAGGTTTACTTGCTCACACACAAGCACACACACGCACGGAGAACCTCTCTTTCAGTCCAGTCCGTCTCTTCAGCATTAGAAACCATCATTGCCAGTGTGCTGAGCGCTGAATGCTTGGAAGTCCTCAGGGATGGTGTCTGTGTAGTTTAGAGGTCAAAAGGTTAAGGCTCAAGTTTAGGTCCAAAGTCATCTCAGTCAAGTTAAAACCGAGGACGCCAGTGTGGCTGAATCCTTAGTAATTTCACTCATTTTGGTTAAAAGCAGACTGCAGGAGCGGTCATGAATGGATTAACGACGAGTTATCCTTTCACCGTACTTACCGTTACAGCGGTACTTCAGGTTGGACCAGATGATGTTCTCTTGAGAGAAACAGAACACGCCAAGTCGCCCTCCTCTCATGGTGGTGTCAATGGTCACACCAGAGTCAGCCACCAGCTCTGTCCCCTCATAGAAACGGGCCCTGAGCAGAAACCCAACAGACATGAATCATTGCTGTTGAAAATATTAGGACATTTCTACAACCCACTTTCCCCAAGGGAGGAAACTAGGTTAAACAATAATGGTGTAACACTTGAATACTGCTGTAATTCGTTGAAAGATGTTATACAATGAAGCATTGAACCAAGCGTTGTCAGAGGACCCGCTAAGTTAATTCTATAACCCCCATTAAAAAACGAAGTGAAAACGTATTTAGGCAGAGCCGGACCGTGCTGCGCAACATCGTTTTTCTTATTACCACTCTCGAATTCAGACCCATGTGTGTTCTAGTAAGCTAAAAAGCATCCTAGATGGTGTCAGCAATCAACAGCCAGAAATTATAGTAACATTTGATTGGTCAAGAGACACTGATGATGCGTCATATCAGCATAAACTTCAGCTTTCCTTAACTTCTGTGAAATTCAACAGAAAATACTGCACGCAGTTCATCACGCGATCGGCTCACTGGCCCTAACCCAGAGCCAGAGTCCTTACGTGAGAGAATCCTGAAGGCTAAAATATTACCTATTAACCCGTTGGTGTAGCAGCGATCTCGGCCGTCTCACCTGATGTAGCCGACCTGGGGCCGGTGCTGCAGGTACCAACGGTAGGAGATCTTATCCTTCCAGCCCACGTTCCTCGGGTCCTTCCACAGCAGACGCACCTGGTCGTTGGTGTCCCCAGTGTGCCAAAGGGAGTTCCTGAGGTGTTCCCCGGGACCCGACTTAGACTTCACCGCCTGGCGACAGGGAGGTATAGAGAGTCAGAGTGGGGGGGGGGGGGCGGGGTTGGCAAGGGGGCAGTTAGCGCAAAAAGAGAACAGTACATTTGGGATGTTGGCTCTTGGTTTATGGTGAAACGCGCGAGTCCCCGCGCACACGCCGCGCACACCTTGAGCTGGATGCCAGGCTCGGCCACGGCCCTGAAGGGTGTGGCCTGCCAGTAGGTCTGCTCCGTCTGTTTCCACATGACCACGTAGAATGAGGAGGAGTCCTGGTAGCCAAAGATGAAGCCTGCGTAGTCGTCGTCAGTCACCGTGTTGACGTGGAACGTCCCCTCGAAGTCCACCCCGCTGAACGCTGTGTAACCTAGGGAACAGAACAGAAGTCGGGACGAAGCATAGGACTTGGCACAGTTTCCGATGATATAACTTGGTACGGTATTTGATGATTTCCGACGCTTTTCTTACCGACAGCGAGTCCAGGGTCACTGTTCATGGTCTGCACAATCTCCATTCCCTGTTTGAGGGATAAAACGTCAGTCGTAAAAGTCCCATCATTTACACTGCGTTGAAAGTATTCTTTTTTTGAAGTCCAGTGATTGACAACCTGACCTGATTAAGGACAACCCAGTTGGGGTCAATCTGGGCGTCGCCTTCCGGGTCAAGCACCACTGTCTGATAGGCTCTGAAGTCTGTCAGAGTGACCTCTGCATTCTCAGGGCAGTTGTCTATCCTGTCGATGATCTTGTCCTGGTCAAAGTCTGACTCACAAATATCTCCAACACCATCGTCTGGGAGCCGAGAATACACAAATGGTTAGAAATGATTGGCTGAAGAAAGTTCTAAGCGTGGACATTATACAGAAAAACTGCAAGGCATAGAGTTTAGGGTTGGTGGGTTGAAGATCAATGTTTAATGGTGACTGTGTATATAGACTGTCTGCTAGCAGTGAGTTACAGTGGATTTGCAGGTTTCAAAGCTGAATGTGATGCAGACCCTTGTCAGAGCCCTCGTTGCTGCCTTTCCTCTGTTTTCATTGACTCAGTTTTATACTGTGTAGTCAAATCTACTATTGCCGTCATGTCATATAACGTATGTGTCAACTTTCACAGAGACTAATTGGCCAAAGCATGAAGGTTTATAGTAGATTATATATGACCAATCTTTAAAAAGCCTTACTCTCCTTTTGGTGGGGCAATTTGGTTGCAGAGGGAATATAAAAAAGTGAAGGAAAGGTTTTGACGAACTGTTTTCATCCAGCTGGTCTGGGTTTGGAACCAGCCTGCAGTTATCGGGTCCCGGTGGCAGGGTGTCCGGGATGTTGTCGTTGTCATCATCGTCATCACACTCGTCCCCCAGGCCATCTTTGTCTGTGTCCAGCTGGGAGCTGTTGATCACGTTGGGACAGTTGTCCTTGCTGTCCTGGTGACCGTCACCATCGCTACAGACCGGTGGGTTGACAGATAGGGAGCAGGGACGAGAAACATTGGGGTCAGCTCATCGCTTGTACCGATTTAGTAACTGAGCCGTTTCTGCTGTTTTGTCGACCGCAGTGTTGTCTGGGAAGAACTGGCAGGCAGTTTTGGCTGACATCCCTTTATTTAAACATCAGACAAGCTAGTTTGTATTTGATCGTTTCATACAAACTACATACTGTAGTGGAATGTTTAAATGAAGGGATGAGGTGACTTCGGCAGCTGTGAATCAAATCAGATCAACTACTTCAAGTGAATTATCAAGTGAAATATCATGTGGATATTTGAAGAGAATTAAATTTTTGTATTCATAAGCTGAACTACTTTTTACCTGTCTTGGTTTGTGTCACAAGAATCCCCAACCAGGTCATTATCGATGTCGGACTTGAAATCAGAGCAGAGATTAGTTAAAATCCCTTTTGACCACTCAGTTTCACATTTAACACATGGCAGGACAACTGAGTTGCTCCATATCCCATTCTATATATGTAAACTGAACAGGTCTCAGAGCCCTAATGGGGTCCTGTGGAGGCAGCCTGACCTGGTTAGGATTAGGGATATCAGGGCAGCTGTCACAAGCGTCACCCACTCCATCTCCGTCCCGGTCCAACTGGTCCCGGTTCACCACCCGCTGGCAGTTATCCAGGAAGTTTTTCAAGCCTGAAGACCGATTAAGTGACAGAGTTTGATTTTGTGAAGTTGTCCAAAACTTTCGCGCCACGCTGCAGAAGTGACGGACAAATACATGACGTGTTTTAACAAAGAGGACACCTTTAGAATCAGCGATTTGTCTTGTTCGTGTGAACACAACGCTTTGAATCTCAATGGGACGAAACACATACCTTTGTACGGTGAGTAAAAAAAAAAAATCACAACATGATTTATGGCATTATTATCAAAAAGCAAACGAGTTGATGCATTTGCCATCTGTGTGCTGTTGCTAGAAGTTCCCTAGGCGTGCCACTGGAAGGGGCTGTTGCACTTGGAATCTGAGGCAACTCTTGAAACGCAGTGGGCCCTGTGTATGTCATTTCTCATCTGTCTCAGGGATGCAACAACACTGTGATCATAAAGGTCAGGCCGTCTGTGGACAGATTCTATAAAAAGCAACCCGGCCAGTCATCTGCAGAATTAAAGAGCGAAGAGGACAGAAGCATACTGGCCTAATGTTTCAGTTATCTTGATAGCGGGGATTTTAGTGTTGGGGTAGTTTCTCGAACTGATGGCTGTCCGAACACACTGTAGCTCAGCGGTGTTGACGTGTCACTACACATACCGTCTCCGTCCATGTCGTCATCGCAGGAGTCTCCTTTCCCGTCGCCATCGGTGTCTCTCTGATCGGGGTTCTCCACGGTGCGACAGTTGTCACAAGCGTCACCGTGGCTGTCCTTGTCACTGTTCCTCTGGTCCACATTGGGCTTCAGCCAGCAGTTGTCCTGCACGGGAGAGAATGTGAGGGAGCTGGGCCGAGCCGCGCTGACGTGTGCGCGTGCGGAAGGGTTTTGGGGTGTAACTGTTCGGAAGTTGTACCTGGTCATTCGGAATACCGTCCCCATCTGCGTCATCATCGCAGGCGTCCCCTTGACCGTCCTTGTCTGCGTCCTCTTGGCCGGAGTTGGGAACGCGTACGCAGTTATCCTGAAAACCGAGCCGATTTATTTAAATGGGGGGGGGGTGAGAGGGGGTTTGGGAGAGGGATGAAGTGAGAGAGGGGGCTCGAGAGTTGAGAGCAGTGGAGGTGGAGCGGTAAGGAAAGGGAGATCGCGTGTGCCATTTAGTTGTGTTTGTTGCGTTGTCATGGTTACCTTTTTACAGAGCACATCCTTGCACTTGAGTTTCTCATCAGGGTATCCATCAATGTCAGTGTCCTTCCCACACAGGTAGCCATTACCAGCCCAGCCAACCCCACACTGACAAGGAGAAGACAACACTTTAGAGGCAGCGCGTGGGTGTGTGAGTTGTGTGCGTATATGTGTGTGTGTGTGTGTGTCTGTGTGAGAGAGAAAGAGATTTATTTTAACAAAAGCATGTTTGTGATCTGTAAGGCACCACCTGACAGCTGATGGAGCCGTCTCTTTCTTCGATACACTGGGCGTTGATATCACAGGGATTGGTCAGACTGTTACCACAGCTCCTATCTGGCTTACAACCTTTGACCTGGTCCCCCGTGTATCCCGTCTTACAGCCGCCGCAGACGTAGGAGCCCTACAGGTGACGGTATAGGGTGAAGGTCAACGAGAAATGTAGATGTACATGTATTGATTGTAAATCCAGTGAGCTATTTAGGTCAGAATCCAAGAACATAATGTTTCCTATGCATTATCTTTTAAATGATGCAATATTCAGTAAGGATTCAGACACAAGCCTGGATAGCAGATTTGCTTGTGCTTCAAGCTATTTCTGTTGCATGATAACAGAGGTCATGAGTTTTGCTGAGGCAACTTACGGCGGAGTTCTGACAGAGAGAATTAGCAGTGCAGCCGCCGTTGTTAGGTTCTTTACACTCGTCAATGTCATTACAGACCTAGGAGACAGATATACACGGTAAAAACAGATGGCATACTAATTCCAGTTATTATTCATAGCTTGAAACGGCTTTTCGTGATTACCTACCCTAATAACAATGTCACCAGGCCCGTTTCGTTTTATGGTCTTGACTGAAATCTATTGGAGCTGACTGACCTGGAGCTGTGGTAACAGCTGATGGAGCCGTCTCTTTCTTCGATACACTGGGCGTTGATATCACAGGGATTGGTCAGACTGTTACCACAGCTCCTATCCGGCTTACAACCCTTCACCTGGTCCCCCGTGTATCCCGTCTTACAGCCGCCGCAGACGTAGGAGCCCTACAGGTGACATCGACTGACCTGTTTGTTTGTCTGCGCGTAGACCACTCCCACCCCTTCCAGGGCCACGCCTGTGTAGCCGAGAGGACACGCCTCACAGCGGAACCCTGGAGCCATGTTCACACACTTCACCCCCGGAAAGCAGGGGTTAAACTGACACTGGAAAGAGATGGAACATGACTCCTGGTTAGTACTTTGTAATTATTTACACCTTACAAATACATTGCATATGTGTGGTGAACACACACACCTCGCAACACACAAACACAAATGCACCCTACCTCGTCCACATCGTCGCAGCTGAAGCCGTCGCCCGTGTATCCGTCGGGACAGGGTCCACACTCGACCCCTTCTTCTGTCTCAACGCACATGTCGTCACGGAAACAAACACTAGGGGCACACTTGGGCGGAATGACCTCGCTTCCACCAAGTCCTTCAGAGACGCCCAGAGGAAGTCCATTGTCAGTACCAGTGGCTTCTCATGTATTACTTATAAATGTGTTCTAAGTAATCATACTTTAAACAAGACGTACTTGTGAGCTGACATAGTCAGGAAAAAAGCTTTTGGACCAATCTATAAACTAGTGGAATGTTTAAATATTTGGTAATATAATGGTGGTAGGATTGGGAGTTCTTACCACATGCCTGGCACTCAGAGATGGTGTTTCTGAGAAACGATGTCTCTTTGACCTTTAGAAAGAAACAGAAACATGTTTTCTGTTTGAATGCTTTTTTTTAATACATCGGGCCAGGAGGTGCAGTGTAACATTTCCCAGATGTGCTGAAGCATCATAGTTACCTGCTGAATAAGGACATCTTTCAGCTCATTTATCACCTTGGTGAGCTCCAGCATTTGAGTGGACAGCTGTTTTGTGTTGACCCCTGCATGGGAGAACAGCAGTGGGGGAGAACATGATGGAAGCATACTAGAAGGTTACATGAACGTCATAGGACGTTTCTGGTTTGAGCTCCCCTCAGCCTACATTAACGGTTTGTGTGAATAGTCTGGAAAAATATCAACATTCTATCACCATTTTGTAAAAAAAACTTTCATTAAAAAAAACTGTTGCCTGGCATTGAAGAAATGGCCTTTGCTTTAAAACAAGGCTTTCTGTCTGAACATGACAGTCGAGTGTACATGAAAGGTTTTTTTTAAAACAAGGAGCTGGGTGTGTTTCGTTTTATACTCTTACCCAGAGTCTGCACTGAGTCTCCTTGTTGGTGGCAGTTTTGTAGTGAGGCTACGTTCTCAAACGTGTCTCCCACCACCAGCTTCAGTTCCTCCAGCTCTTCCTGTTTGTGAAGCAACCCAACAATAAGGACACGTTGAGTTGGCATCCGTGCTGAAGGACGGGCTTGATCAAGACAAGGTGGCTGCTTGGTTTGTTGTCTGGCGGCCAGATTTGTTCCTGCTGTAGCCGACACGAAATCGTTCACAAATGTGTTTTCTTTTTGGGGGGGGGGGGTATTATTTATCCTGGATCCCTACAAGCCTTAGGTCACTCTTATTACACTTGATTCTGCCATAAAAAGGTACCAAACAAATTGTCAAAACTGAATTGATTACATTTATTAGTATAGCTGGTATACTGGATTGAGGGTTTTGTTACATAGTGAAGAACGTTATCTGCAGTTAGCACTACTTTATTCTGTGTGTCTTTGTTAGTATAACAGCAAGGATTTAGTAGAGAAAGACCAGACTAGGATTTAGGGTCATTTTAATTTGGAAGGAGGATTGGTAAGTCAATAAATAACAACAAATCCGGTGTCCCTGAGTACAATGGAAGCAATGGTTTGTTCAACCCGGGTAGCTCTGGTCGAATGGCTTAAAGCAGAAAACAGACTGACACCCAATTCTTGGTTTAAATTTATGGGATTTTATAGCTACGCATGAATATTTCAACAGGGCCTAAAAATTGTTAACGGTAGTGTACTATATAGGGAACCATGTTATTTCAGAAGAGAAAAGTAGGTTGCCATACTGAATTGAATCCAACAACGTCACCTCTGCTTTTCCCTGCATGCTCTTCAGCTCCACCACACCGTAGCCTGCAGGAAGGCCCTGAAACACGGAGGGGAGGTCTCGGACCGTCTCCACCAGTCTGCAGTCCAGGTGGAGTTCTAGTCCCCCAGGGCCCTGCTGCATCCCCTTCAGGTGGAAGAGTAGGCGGTGGCGCTGACCGTCCGCCAGCGGAATGTTGCTGAAGGTTATGGAACTCATCCTCCGGTCGCTCCTCAAGTAACGTAACACGGCTGAGTGAGAGCCAGGGCAAGGGGCATGAGTTGGAAAGTATCACTTCAAATACGTCAACGAACTGAATACATTAAAAATGAAATGGATAGAACGAGAAAAAGAAAATAAATACTATTTTCAACATCACAGAAAAGCGCTTCATATATTATGCATCCCTCTCTAAAGCAGCCGGCACCTCACATGTTTGACGGAGCTTTGATGGGCAAATTCAATATCTTTGAATTAATCAGGCTGAAAAGAAACAATTTTATGTGTATTTCCAGCATACATGTGGATAAACCATTGGTTTTAATGGGTGTAATGTCGGTCTTTCCCTTTCCTATCTCTTACCTCTGTTGAGCTTCCCCAGCACAGTGAACTCAAAGTACTTGCTGTTGTCCTGGGGGTTGTAAAGACCAAACACGGTGGTGCCAGTCTTGGGCTGCAGCTTGAAGGTGGTGAGGATGAAAGCCTCATTCACTCCCTGTTCCACCAGGCCACCCTGGAGCAGGTCTGGCAGACAGTCCGGAGAGTTTAGGAGATCGTAGACTGAGGGAAAGAAAATAAGTTGGAGGAAATATGAAATCAGGTGACTGTTTAAGGAAATATGAACTAACAAAGTGAAGTAACACAAATAGTAGGAAATTATGGATATTGATTATGAAAAATTATTCAGTCATTCTGTGGTTCAATAGAGCAAGAATAAACATGCCCGAGTACATAGACAGATGGGATGGTTATTAAGTAAGGTATTTTTTGAAAGTGCCTGTGGAAGAGTCCTCGTCAATAATACTTTATAGACTGAACTAGGATGGAGAAACATAGTGAGTTTGACTAGCTAGGGGGAAATGTTACATGGTCTGTCTTTCAGTACCCACATTTACACTTTTATCTGAATGTAAATGATTGCTGAACTACAGGTTTTGGTTTGTCGTGAAGATAGCAAGTGGATAAACCGTATAAGGCAAATTTCATTTATGTTCATTAGTACTTTTTGAGGTAGTATTTTTTAAGCAATACGTTTTTTTTCAATGCACATACAATAAGATTGGCTTTAAGATCAAGATCTGGATGAATTCATCTCAGCCCAAATAACCCTGCAGGTCTTTTGCTTGACCAACTTTACCACAAAAATAGCCTTTATGGATTAACTGTGCCGAGTGCTATGAGGGGAATGTAGAGGCCATTGAAGAGTTAAGCCCAAGGTTACAATTGTAGTCCATTAAAGTTCCTTAGGGACACTGCAGGCCACATGAGGATGTGCCTTGGATCTCTCTCTGCCGGTTTGTGGCCTTACATGAATACAAAAGTGCCTTACCAGCTGTCTACTAAGGCACACTGTCATGAGGGCACCAAATTGCTCCCAAATGCTTCTAGAAAATTGCCCTCATCTCCCCTCGTCCTCTCAGCCAAGATTGCAGAATGATATCCCTGCACAACATATCACGTGCACGAGCGTGTGGTATGTATGGGTGTGTGTTTTTTCAGTTTCAGATAACTTCTGTTGTCCTGCCCCCAGTCTTTCATGCCGTTCCGTCTTGCCTGGCCCGGATGGTTCCAGCTCATTGGGGGGAGCACATGGAGCTTTTAAAGGAGTGCGGTTAAACGTGACTGGAGCCATGAAAACAGGCCTCCTTTTCATGCTGTTTCCTGCGGTCAATCTCACAGACAGGCCTGGTTTTGTGAAAGGCTTCAGCATCACTATTGTCCACATCACCTGTGGTGGAAGCTCAGGCAAACACTAACAGATAGATCTCTGTTTGGTTCGACGTGACTTGGCCGGGAAACTGGGACTGGGAGTGCACCAACGAAACAAACCAACTTCTATGCTCATCCATCAGTTTGGACATGTTATACAAACAGACACTCCATTCACTTTTAGAGTCAAGGCCATGTATAGGTCAGGATCACCTCACAGAGTACCATGAGAAACGGTCTGATTTTATTCCCAGAGCTTCCGCCTGTCCTCTCATGATCCATCAAGCTATAGAAAAACCATGTTCCTGAAATCCATCTAAAACCACATCTAAATCCATTTAATACATCTGGGGCCGGCCCACCCCTTAGGAGCAGTAGGCAGCCTGCCTCGGCAACCCAGATAACCAGGACGCTACCGAAACTAACTTTTATTTCATATATACTTTATAAACAGTGCCTTTGGAAAGTTTTCAGACCCCTTTACTTTCTTCACATTTTGTTGTGCTGTTTTGTCCAGTAATGTGAAAAAGTAAGTATAACCCCTGGAATTCTGTATTTTTTTTGGACACATGGAAATGTAAACTTCACTTCAATACTATTGACAGATCAAGGTGACCTGATTAATCAACTGGCACTCAAAGTTTAAGGTTTGCACTCATTTGTTCATATAGAATAAACAGAAATGCATTTTCATAGCGCAGAAAAAGTAAGAACACCCCAAGCGTGAATACCTTTGGCTAAAATTAATTCATGTAGCTGTTTATTCTGTATGTAAGTCTCTTACATAGACTGGTAGGAATTTTTGCCCACTCTTCTTTATAGTACTGCTTCAAATGTGTCATGTTCGAGGGCTTGTTTGGCACCTGTCTGTAGAAAGTTTGCATACTTCACAGAACATGAGACAGCAAAAACCAAACCATGAAGTAGAAGAAACTCTAGAGCTAAATGTAAATTCTGGTGAAGCGTATATCTGGGGAAGGTAACAAAAAATGCTAAAGCATTGAAGGTTCCCAGGAACACAGTGGGTTCTATTATTGTGAAATGGAAGAAGTTTGGAACCACCAAGACTTCCTAAAGTTAGCTGTCTCATCAGGGAGGTGACCAAGAACCCAATGGCCTCTTTAACAGAGCTTCAGAGCTTCTCTAACAAGATGGGAGAACTTGCCAGAAGGAAAACCATCTCTGCAGCACCCCTTCAATCAAGCCTTTACGGATGCCACTCCTACAGTGAGGGAAAAAATTATTTGATCCCCTGCTGATTTTGTACGTTTGCCCACTGACAAAGAAATGATCAGTCTATAATTTTAATGGTAGGTTTATTTGAACAGTGAGAGACAGAATAACAACAAAAAAATCCAGAAAAAACGCATGTCAAAAATGTTATAAATTTATTTGCATAAACGTACAAAACGTACAAAATCAGCAGGGGATCAAATAATTTTTTTCCCTCACTGTAAGTAAAAGTCACATGACTTGCTGCATGAAGGACTCTGAGAGCAAGAGAAAAAAGATTCTCAAGATTCTTTCAAACCTTTAGGTCTGAATGCCAAAGGGTATGTCTGCCAAAGAAGTGGGAGCATTATGCTATGGGAATGCTTCCCAACGGCTGGTTTTGGAAGATTGGTCAGGTTTGATGGAAGGATGAATGTAGCAAAATATAGAGAGGTCCTTCAAGTCATCCAAGCTGACTGAGCTTGAGAGGATCTACAAGGACGAATGAGAAAAATGCTCAAATCCAGGTCTGCAAAGCTGGTAAAGGCATTCACAAGAAGACTCAAAGCTGTTATCACAGCCAAAGGTGCATCTACAAAATACTGAATAAAGGGTCTGTATACTTCTTTTATATTTCAGATTTTCATTTTTAATGAAATTACCTTTAGAAAAAAAGGCACTTTAATTAAATTACTTTGCTACTGAATGAAACATGATTTAAAGGTGACATGATCACCTCATTGAAATTCCCAAGATCTTTCAAAAATACTTAAAAAGGTAATCTCACTTTGCCTTAAGGTTACCTCACCCCACCTTTGATATATCACCACCAATCACAGTGCACAGTGGGGTTTGTTAGCTGCAAAGATATGGTCATGTGACTAACGTTGGATGAGAGAGAAACTGGATTATTTTTGTTTTTTGGTTGGTTCAAAACAGGATTATGCAAGTAACTGTTGGTGGCCACAAAAGTTAGTTGTTCTTAAACAGAATGGATTATTTTTTCTTCCAACAAATATATACTTTTTAAATTTAGGCTACAACATGTCTGTTAATAAAAAATTCTCTCTGAACGTTTTATAACTGAGCTGACAGGAGTAGGCTTTAAATCGGATTGGGGGAGAAAGAACATCAATCATAATCCTTTTTTTTTTTACACAGAAAACATTTTAGGTTTGTTTTAAGGCTTTAAGGAACCGTGGACTAATGTTTAATCATTCACCATCATAAAATGGGAAAATTAAAATATTTTCTTGCAAGCTGGGGGGCCCTGAACAAAATTTTGCCTAGGGCCACCAAATGGCTGTGTTGGAAAAATCTACTTAACCACCAACAGTTCACATTTGCTCCACCTGAACAGCTGCACGCACACAGATCTCTACCATGTAGTTTGTCAGATTTATCAAAAGGCTGCATAAACTACCACATAAAGTAACAGTTTCCTAAGATAAATGATCAAAAACTATAGTATTGTTGTCTGATAATTGTATTTACTGTATAATGTGCCGTTGTAAGCAATGTATTTAAAAAAGCTATTCTTCAAGAAAAAGGCATTTGTTTTACAACTGAAAAATTTGCTTGATTACTGGCAGGCCAATTATATTTGCTACTATTTTGTACCGAAGACAACTGCAGCTGTGTATCTCTTAAACACACTACTATTTATGATTTCTGCATAGCCAATGTGGAGAAATAACTGCTTGTCCGAACACAAGGTGGTGGTGCGACAGCATCTAGTAATTTGCCAATGAGTGAGTTTGGCATCACAGCTCTCAACACCCTCGGTTTCTAGCTGTGTAATGGGGATCAGTGGTTACCTGCAAGTACAGCTGAACAATATCTAGTGTTTTTTCCATTTTCTATTGAAGTTAAACATGCGTTATTGTCAACGTATTTCTTTGTGTCATAATATCCCACCGTTTTATTTCCGTTGTATATCGCCACAATTATTAAGACTTTTTTGAACTTCCAATTGGCCTTTTTAACTTCCCCCAGTTGTTAGCCTACTTTGCTAATTCCTTGTTAATCCAGTGAAAATGTATTATTTACTGTGGTACAATTGTTCTCTGAACATACTGAATGACAAATCTAAAAAATCGTTTTTGTTGATGATATTGTAGTAGGTACAATGTTTGGACACAATAGCCAAGTTAACTCAATCCAATAGAATGCAGTGGGGTCAAGTTGCAACTAGTGTGGGTGGATTGGAGTTCAAACTTGAAATTAAAATTAATCATCCAAAACATTGCCTGTGAGCTCCCAAAGAATAGCCTGCATTTACACAGAACATTGACCTTTATGAGGACTGTTCTTTGGGTGCTTACATTTTTAGGACAGTTAGAGCATCTATTTTGTTTATTTACTGAATTATTATTTAACTAGGTTACTTGAAGAGGTTTGGCTTAAAAAGAGTGATGGTCATGCAGAGGAAATAGTGGTGAATCTGTAATGTTGTGGGGCTGTTTTGATTAGGATACATGGTATTGTGGACTGCTCCATAGATGTCAATAATTCTGCAGGTCTATTTAACTATATGTTTGTATGTGTTATGTGTGAATGACAGCGTGTGTGTGTGGGTCCTGTGTGTCTGAGTGGAGTCCTGTGTGTCTGAGTGGAGTCCTGTGTGTCTGAGTGGAGTCCTGTGTGTGTGGGTCCTGTGTGTCTGAGTGGAGTCCTGTGTGTCTGATTGGAGTCCTGTGTGTGTGGGTCCTGTGTGTCTGAGTGGAGTCCTGTGTGTCTGAGTGGAGTCCTGTGTGTGTGGGTGGATTCCGGTGTGTCTGAGTGGAGTCCGGTGTGTGTGGGTGGAGTCCAGTATGTGTTGGTGGTGTCCGATGTATGTGGGTGGAATCTGATGAGGATGGGTGGGGTTTGTTGTGTGTGGGTGGAGTCTGGTGTGTGGGTAGAGTCCAGTGTGTGTGGGTGGAGTTTGGTGTGCGGGTGGATCCTGGTGTGTGTGGGTGGAGTCCGGTGTTTGTGGGTGGATCCTGGTGTGTATGGGTGGATCCTTGTTTGTGGGTGGAGTCTGGTGTTTGTGGGTGGATCCTGGTGTGTGTGGGTGGAGTCTGGTGTTTGTGGCTGGATCCTGGTGTGTGTGGGTGGAGTCTGGTGTTTGTGGGTGGATCCTGGTGTGTATGTACTAATTTTACTTCTGGTGTAAAGGACCTGGATGATAAACTCTGCTGTTTGAACTACCCTCTGTAATCTAGGTTGGTGCAGTGTCCATACCAAAATGGGGATGTAGCCGGTCAAGACGCTCTCAGTGATGCAGCTGAATAATGTTTTGAAGAGCTGAGGGTCCCCGACAAATCTTACCAGCCTCCTGAAGTGGAAGGGGAAATGACAAACTTTCTTCACGACTGTGTATTTGGGGGGGCTGTATTAATTTCTTAGTGATGACTACCAGATACGTGAAACTCTTGACCCGCTCCACTTCATACCCACCAGTGGTCTACAATCAGCTACGATCTTGGTGTTGCTGAGCGAGAGATTGTTGTCCTCATCAAACTGCCAGATGTTTGACACTCTCACTGTAGGCTTTCTCATCATCATCAATGACCAGGCCTACCAGGCCATTGGAAAGCTCTAGTGATGGTTGGAGTCAATTTCAACAAAACTAGTTGCTGAAAACTAGTGGTCAAACTAGGAACATGTGGGATTATTTGAATGCATTAACTTCTGGAGCAACTTTTGACTTATTATGTTGAATGTTCCACTTTCAAATAATACAAGTATGACATTTGAATTAATTAATCCCTTGGTAATTTTACAAGATATAAAACAATTTATAGCATTTACTTTAGGAGGTATGTTTTATATTTGCCAAGTCTCGAAAGAAATACATAGACATAAATAAATGCCCGTTATATGATTAGACACACCTCGTGTCACACCCAGTGCTTAATTTGTGCCGGATCCAGACGGATCTGGGACCTCCGGATCCAGATTCGGACTTAGATCCGGTACCTATTGGGACTTGCACAGAATTTCGAAAGTTAAGGGATAAGGTTATCTGCCTTAATCAGTATAAAACATTAGAGTTTGACCCATAAAGTGGTCAAAAATAACTAAAATATGTCTAATAGAAAAACAAAACTGCCAACTGTCTACGCAGCAACAGGGCTGTCAAAAGGGCAGGTGTTCACCAACTATGGTGGAATATTGATAGTGAGTTAACGTTAGAAATAATGTCTAAAAGACAATCAGATTTATTTTCATTTTTTAAACCAGTGGGTCAGTCGGCCCAGGGGAGGAGAGCTCCATGGCTGTTATGTGGAGTCTTTTTGACCATTAATTAAACAGAACGGTATGAATACAAATTTTCCATAATCTGTGGTGGTCTTGATGACTATGATCTGATAATTTTGATGTGATGGTGTAGTTAGCTAGATTGGATGGAATGCTTGAATATAATAAGAGATGAGTTTGGTTGTATGTCCCATCATTTAATAATGTGGGCACAGACCGGTTTTGGCATTAATGACAGTTATGGATGTGTTAAGGCATTGTGTTCATTATATTTATCCTTTTTCTGCTTATCACGCCATTATTTCAGTATGGTGCTGCTGTTATAGCTTGTTTGACTTCGTTCCTTCCAAAATTTACAGTATCTGCATTCACTTTGTAATCCAGGACCTCTAAATTTACAAATTAAGCACTGGTCACACCTCACCATTGTTTGGTGTGAAATTGCAGACTAAAAACTGTGCAGTCCCTTATGGGATTCCATTTTGCTCATTATTGCAGACTCACTTGCTCATCATTGTAGACTCACTGCAGTTGGCCACTGGAGGGTCTAATAAATCCTTACACCCTTGGACATTTTCATCCCCTCAGCTTTGGCATGCTTGGGCATTAGCTCCTCCCTTTCTGTAGTCTTCATGGATGCCAGCCATCCTTTCCAATAAGTGCTATTAGACGACTCCATGATTCTCAGTGTCACAGTTTATTGCTTCTAACATATTCATATTTTTTAAAATTGCATCGTCAAGAGGCCGAATCTGGGCGCTTGATCAAAAAGTTCCCCAGGAATTTAGCTAAAAAAATATATTGTTGGGAAATCTTTTGAATGTGTTCCCATGAATAAACTAAGGGACATCATGTGTCTCAATGTAAACAACGTATTTAAATTTTCCTATGACAGTCTATTTTTGGGAGTAGTTGCAGTCGATTTGCAGTGTACAAATTGTTTTGTGTAATTATTGTAATTATGTTCCGGCCCCCCCAACCATCTGCTCCGACAGAAATTAATAATGGCCTACCCCCGGTTTACATGGTTTTGACTTCTTTATATAACCCCGTTATTATGTATACACATTACCCAGATAATGTTTCAATTATGCTAATGCATATATTCCATATGATTATGCATACCCGATGTTACGTTTATGCATATGACCCCTTTGTACTGTCGTTATTATTTTATTTACGACTCATTGCACCTTTACCTTTTGTTTTCTTATAGAAACCACAGCTAATGCATGTTTCTCTCATTACATTTAGATAGCAGAGTTAACAGTAAATTGCTGGCAGCAAGAAACAGGGGGCTAGTGTTGACTCTCAGCACACAACACACAAAGTATCATACCTCCACAATCCAGTATTCCATTAGTAATCATTCCCATGTGTGTGATTGAGGTACCAGTGAACTAAGGCACAGGACGGGTAGTACACACACGCGCGCACACAGACGCACACACACACACACACACACACTCAAAGGCACCTACCTACACACTCAATTAGTACACCAGTCAGAACTCACTCATCATCTCGTAGTCTAAATTCAGTGCACAATGTTATGCTGAAGGATGTCTTTTCAATGAGAAGTACGCAGCGGAATATTTATCAGAACATTTGTTCTTTGTTGACAGAGTATCAAATGCCCTTTTGGTTATATTGGATTGAGTTTGAATGATATTTTCAATCACAGTGTCTGTTAGATCAATCATCGCCTGAATGCTTCATTGTTTTCTATTGAAATCCTCTGGGGTGGAGTGCTGAGAGCTTTATTACACAATGACATTACAGTCTGTATATACAAAATAATTTGTCTCAATTTGGCTGCCATCAAACACTTAAAAAAACTTTTAAACTCTAATTATGAAGCAACCACTTTTAAATAATTTTAGTCGCAATTGCCTTGTCAGAACAGACTTCACCAACCGCATCAAGATCACATTGGGATTGTTAGTTGCACTTACCTGAGCCCTGAGCTCCCACGTCCACACATAGGTTGAAAATCAGCGGCAAAATCGGAATCAGTATCGTCCACAGCTCCATTCTCCCCTCTCACTGTCCCTAGACCTGTTCCTCTGGAGTGACTGATCCCTGTGGGTCAGAGCTGTGGTCCTCCTGTACTGTTGACCGGAGTGTGTGTTTTGCTGTGTCTTTGGCTCACAATACAGACAGAGGTGAAAGCTAGGCTGTCATAGTGAGGCAGGGAACAGCTGCTGTGTGGTGGGTGACCGGGAAAGACTGAAGGCTGAGTAAGGGAGGAGGAGCAGGGCCGGAGCCGGTTTACGTTTTGCTTAAACGGGCACATGCAGAGAAGGAGTGACCAAGACGTCCTCCACTGTGCTGGCTCTCATGGGGATGGGTGGGCGGTTGGATGTGTAAGCGTGTGTGTGTGTGTGTGCGTGTGTGTGTGTGTGTGTGTGTGCACAATCGTGCTTGTGTGTGGAATTGTGTGGGTTGCGCTTGCACAGGGGTTCCATCGAGGTTGAGGAACTCCTGTTGGCGCGGTGAACATGCCTTACTTACAGCAAGTCATATGAAAAAGTTGACTTTTTAATGTGTGCCACTATTCGTATTTGTTGAAGTTCAGTCGAGAAACGTGTTAATAGTACAGCGATGAAGTCTGACTCGTGGCAGTCAGGAGGCAATTTATTGGCACACACCTCCTTCGTCCGAAGCACTTTTAGGGATTCTTTGAGATTTTCAGGGGTTCAGATGCAACACCTTTTTCCAGCATCCCAGCTTTCCCTTCATCCCTAGGCTCTGAACAGGAAATGAAAAACAAATTAAAGACATGATCCGTAATTTGTTTTTTGGGAAAAGGGAGACGCTTGGTTTTGGTAAAAAGCTGAAGGATAGAGCTGGAGAAAATGAAATGTGCTATTTATGCAAAGACTAACAATCCACGAGATTAACACTTTTGGAAGAATGCTTTGAAGCTCTACATTACCACAAAAAAGTTGAGTACAATAATATTTTGGGATTGATAGAATGAGGGTGTTTTACTGAGGGGGGTTTTACTTCAAGAATCATTCAAATGACCACTGAATATTACGGATTCCAGATTGTAGCTTTAACAAGACCAGCACAGTCAGGAGGTCGACAACATATTTGGCCCCAAACTACTCAACACATTTGGTAGAGACGAACGAACAGGAGACTTAATAATGTTCTTTTTCTCTCCTAGTGATCCATGTACACTTTGAAGGTGAAGTCTACATGAGGGGAAGAAGTGTCACTGTACCCTCTAGCACCATTGGAGGTGAGGTGCCTCAAGCAGTATTGTAAAACTGTATTTCATATTCTGCTGTTCTATTCTGCATACAATGACGCCCAATAGGGTATAAACAGTGTTCATGGTTTGCAATAACTTTGTTGTTGTAACATCCCAATCGGACGTCAGTTTCCCCATTAAGGATTCCAGCTTTTGGATGCTTGTTCCCTGTTAGAGACTTCTGGGCATTTGTGGTTTCAAATTATTTCAAAGTCTTTGGTTGTGCTGCTCCTGGGTTGTATCAGGCGACTAGACATGTGGTCAGCGGGGCATTCTTCAGTCATTAAGTCTTAACTGGAATCTACTCAAAATGCAATTCAGACTGCTCCCTTAAATGGGCAAACAGAAGAAGCTAGCTAGAAGATACATCCACATACAGTGGTGAGAAAGGGAGTAATAGTTTCTCCATGACTATTGGTATAGCCTATCTTCTGTGTTGAAAAAAGATGTTCTGTGTGGGTGCTTGGATGTCTCTTCTGCCTTTTGGCAAGTGTGTAACTCATCATATCCAAGCAGTTAATAGAGAGAAAGCAAGACACCGCATATTTACACCTCCTCTGATTGGTTGACTTATCATTAATGCCTTCCACAGAAGGTTCTGGATCCCCTTTGCCGGAGACCCTCGACTGAGTCACGTCATCGTCTGGTCGGTGAGCTCAGACTGAATCTCGTAAACTGTGTTTGCATCTGCCCAAACCCCAACCCCAGAGACGACGGCTGCTATTCTTAGACGGAAGACAGATGTGAGAATGTGCAGTTCAGGTTTTCTTCCCAATGCTTACACACTCAGAGACATGAAGCAACACTCACACCAATACACATTCACACAAACACATTCACACCAAAGGTGTGTTGCAGATACCCTACTGTATGGTACTAATAGCTCAAACTGATCAAGTTACACAACTTGATTTGGTTGCAATGAGGAGAATTTATTCATCTAATTAGACATCTATCAAAGCTCAGGTTGCTCCAGTGGAGGGAAGGGAACTCCAAACCCCAAATTACAGCCCCCACATCGGCTTGCTCTCTGTCATTACACAGGCCTCTAGAGCCGAAGTTTTAATAATCTCCCCACATCCTGTAGGGTTGTTGGTATCCGTCTGAAAACACCCAAGCCAATTTCTGTGAGACGCGATGGACATACTCAGACTTTCAGAGATTTTCAGAATAATCTTCTAGGGCAATGCTGGCTGAGAATCGAAATTGACTTATGCTTGAGCTAAGCCCCTACAGTAGGTGCTGTATGGGGTGAAGGATGTCATCCATCTTACTGTGTCTGACTGTTTAGGTTCCACGTTGTTCCAGGTCAAGAGTATGAATTATACAGCGCTTAATTTTCAAGGGTCAAAAGAGGACCAGAAAATATATTCTGAATCAATGTGTGTAAATGAGGATTTTAAAATGTAATGCATACAGCATTACTAATGCAGATTTATTCCATCTTTAGTTGTAATCTTAGGAGGTGGTCTGACAAAGAGGCCTGGTAGTGTAACCTGAGAATATACTCAACCTGAGGCAAGTCTGCTTCTTCCAGGACAGGACAAATTTGAGGCAGGTCATTCTTCATTTACCTATTTACCTGTCATATCTGTTAATCTATGTAATTAGCAGTAATGGGACTAATAGTGGTAGTTGTAGTAGAAGTAGTGGTGGTGGTAGTATTAGTAGTAATGATAGTAGTAGTGGTTGTAGTGTTGGTGGTAGTAGTAATAGTTGAAGTGGTGGTGGTACTAGTAATGGTTGAAGTGGTGGTAGTAGTAATGGTTACAGTGGTGGTAGTAGTAATGGTTGAAGTTGTGGTAGTAGTGGTAGTGGTAGTAGTGGTTGTAGCGGTGGTGGTAGTGGTAGTAGTGGTTGTAATGGTGGTGGTGGTAGTAGTAGTGGTAGTAGTAGTGGTAGTGGTAATGGTACTGGTAGTAGTAGTGGTAGTGGTGGT
>JACXGI010000275.1:131256-145891 GCA_016801175.1 Esox masquinongy
AGTAGTAGTAGTAGTGGAAGTAGTAGTGGTAGTAGTAGTGGTGGTAGTAGTGATGGTAGTAGTACACGGCAAAACTACAAAGACGAAGTTTGGGGAGACAGAATTAGAAAATGCATCATTGGAAAGCATTTCTAAAGCCTGTTGACTATAGGGTGTGTGCATTGATCAGTATAGTGAAGTATGGAAAGAGAGAGTGCATATTGTAACCTGGGAGTGTGATTGGAGTGTTCCATTTGTGGCTGCTCTGGGTTGTTGCTCTAGTACGTTTTAATGCATATGCTGTCATAGGCTGAGTTATAGATCAATTATTTAGTTATCAATAAGTACATTCCTTTAAACTATCAAAACACTTTTAATATAATGCAATGTTAAAAAAATATGCTAAATAACTATCCTACAACATTTGTGGTGGCAGCTTTAGAAAATTCATTTCTAGTGTCCCAGGGATATAAGCTGTGTGCATTGATCAGTTTAGTGAAGGATAGAAGGGGAGACATCAGTTTGTGGCTGTTGCCAGTTACCGGTCCAGTAATCTGCTGTCTGGTTCAGTGGAGCCAGTCTGCAAACTGGGTATTTCTGCAGGGATTTAGCAAATGTCAGGCATATCTGCTGCCGTCTGCTCTCCGGGATGTGATTCTGAAGGTTTCAAGTGCTTTCTGGTAGCTTGTGTACAACCTAGAATTATTATGCCGGGTCTTTTTTGGACACACTCCAGCTGAGAATTCTGGGATTCAAGTGAGGCCATGCTGCCAGACATGGACAGAACACTCCAAAGCTCATCTTACGTAGCCACTGTAGATGCCCAGTAGGTATTCTGTGGTTCAGGAGAAGTGTGTAATGCGCTCTTGAAGAAGCAGCTTCCAGCAGCCATCTTTGGTCATGGTGTTAACCCGGGTGTTACGCTGCAGGGTATTCTGGACAAGACACGGCATCTGACCTTGGATGTCTTAGACAGGGTGACGGGGAAGAAGATGATGGGTGGTGTATCAAGTTGGTTTTTAGGGTATGTGATGTACATCGCTGCACATTCCTTATGGACGAGCGTGTTGTTGGAAGCTTTCCAGACAGGCAGTTTGTCTGGATGCTTTAGCATTGATTGCGTTTGCTGCAGTTGGATGGTTTGAATCAGATTAATGTAATCTGCATATTTCCATGAAGGTAAGGGGTCAGTGAGGATCCCTTGGGCTACCCAACGTGATGTTGTCCCATTCAGATGCTTATTAATCCTGTCAAAGATAATGCCGAAAAAAAGAAAAACCGTTAACCTTGTCAAATGCTTCGCTAAGACCTATTCTTACCAATGAGTCATTTTTCTGTGCCTTTGGAGTGTCTAAAAAGCTAATACGGGCGTGGGTAGTGGACCAGGCTTTTAGACTTTTCAAAAGACATGTCCTTGAGTATCCACCTGGAAGCAAAGCCTTCAGCAATCTTTGCGAACTGGGATGTCAAATAGATTGATCGCAGCTGAATTTGTATGCAGTCATACCCGACCATTTTCATGTGCTTGCCCAGAATGTCTACCTACCAATAAAGTTGCCTGCGAAATCACTTAAAATGTCCTCCACTGTGGACATTGTAACATATACTTAATGCTTTTCCTGGAAGCATAATTACAATGCAAGATTTACGATGTAGGTGTAGCAACGGTACCAAGGTATTCTCAGAGCTGCTACACTATATGCGAGCGGGAAACATTTTTCAAAAACAACAGGACCTTTAGTGCGCCACAGTTATTCTCAGTGGGGATTGCCAAAGACTAGTTAACGGAGGCCCCCTCTCAGACAGTGGTAAGAGGAGCCAGGTAATGCTCTCACCAGATGGACCCATCCAGTCAGCCCACAGACTAGCCAGCAGCTGTTCCACGAACTGCACACCGGCCACATTCAGAATGTACATCATCTCAGTGACTCACCATCCTCAACATACACCTTTCACCCCCATCCTCGACCCACTCGCCCACTCTCTCTCTCGATCTGACCATCTCTCTGTCTTTCTGTACGTGTCTCTTTCTCTCGGTCATCCCTTTCATTCGTGGCCAGGTCGATCTTCTTTTCTCTCTTTATCTCTCTTTCTTGCTGAATGAATTCACGTTTCTGTTTGGTCTTTGTCTAAAGTCACACATCAAAGAATGGTTTGACCCAAGATGTGAGGACAAAACCCACTGGTATTTTGGGAGTGTACGTTTCTAATAGTAAGCGATACATGGAGAAAGTTGAATATTTCTACAATGAAAATTAATGAAACTCTCTTTCATCAAATATGTGTTCATGTGACCCATTCCCATCTTTGCATGGGCATTTTGTGTGTATAGAACTTTGTCACCATTAGCGATTATGCAGTCTTTTGGGAAGCAGTCTTTTGGTAGATTTTCCCAAAAAACATTTTTGATGTGTTAATTACAAACTAGCATATGCTTACCTGACAGAATTGTATCATCATTTTTTAAATTTGTTTTGCAAACATCATCATGTGTGTGCTACAAGATCACCACTAAACAACACAGCCTCTGGCTAGGTGCCCATTATTGAATGGGAACTACACTCAAAATTCTTCAAAAGTGGTCTGGTGATGTGGTGTAAGCGCTCTTGTAAAACATAAAAAAGATTTTCTGTTAGAAAAACTTTTCTTTTTTAATGTTTTTGTTTTGTTTTGTTTTTGAGCAAAAAATTGAAAAAAATTGGAAACTTGGAAAGATACATAGGGACAGGGGGATGAAATTAAGCAAATAATTCAACCATTACGTACAAAGCCATCTTTCATATTATGTCTCATTGGGTCAAGCATGTCTGGGCTGGAATTGTTCAGGATACCAATTCATTTAAATTGAAAATGGCACTTACTCGAGTGCTAAGGTACTTATGTTGGTCCAGTACATAGTAATCTTTGCCAGTCCACAGAATAGATGACGGGCTACTGCTAGGAATACATTTGACGTAAGAGAGAAGAGACGGCACATGGAAACTATTATGACGTTGATTAGTCGGTTCCATATTCTGGCCCTGTTACACACACATTAGTAGTACAGTTTGACTACTTTTTAGGGAGTTACAACATTTACATTGGAAATCCTGTTCTCCATACCCATTAACCTAACCTTAACGGTAACCCAGATTCTAATCCTAAACGTAACTAAAAATAGACATTCTCAGTGAGTACTGCATAAAAGGTCCTCACCTGTTAGTATTTTACATACACAGACAATTCTGGTTAGTTTGTCTACAGTCTGGCAACACTGTTGATTAAGCCTGTTGCCTGCACATTTTGGCTAATGTCAGGGGGCAAAAACCCCAGAACAAACTAGTGCCAACGAAAGAATCTCTTTCATCCCTGTGTACACCTCAGGGTGCTGACTCTGCACAGCCGCTGATGTGATCAAAAGAAAATGAACATAAGGTGTGGGGAAAGCCTGGCGTTGATGTTATCCAGAGAGTAATAATGCCGTGTTGTGTTGCCAGGGCATCCAGGAGTGGGCTGGATCAATGAGGTGTCTCCCTGAGTGGACACTATTTTAACTTACACTCATAGACGTTTATGCGGCATGTAGGCTAGTTGTTAGAGCAACTTGATCAAATCCAGCCAGGTGAAAAAATGTCAGGCAGGCAGAACATTTCCAGCTTGAAGGACTCTCAGAAGAACCTTTTTGTAAAAGTTAAAGATAGAACCTTTTTCTAATGGGAGACAATCTATTTTTAAACTTTTAAATATTATATCTTAGCTTTTTTGTGTGTAAATTACATTCCTTTTTATCATACAAGTTCTTAATCACCAATCAAAACATTCCTTAAATATGTATGCAAAGGACATATTCTATAATATAATATTAACATTGTGGATTTCATTGCAAATATTCAAGGTTTTGGATCTTCATAGGTTCTTGAGCAACACCGACACATCTACTGTACATCATGCAGCTACAAAGCTGTCAGTGTCCAACCTCAATTTGTGATGTCCATCAAATAGACCAGATGAAAAGGAATTACATTTACTGTAATGGGTGGTAAAAAAGAAAGTTAAAGCCGTGGTTAAGTTGCTTAGCTCCAGGACTGAAATGAAACCTGGTTATCTCACTCTTAACCCAATATTTGCTTTGCACATCTTTAGTTGTTGGTGCCTAAATGCCATCTGGAAAACAATTTGTTTATTTTATAGTGACATTAAATGTATTAGATTAGACAATGAAACAACATTCCCACTTATTTTCCATTTTCAACAATCCCATATTACTAATTTTTGATGAAGAACATTGGCAAGCTCACTTGCCAATAGCAATGCGAATATACAGTGCAGTGGTCCCTTAATTTTTTCCGGAGCTGTACACTGTTCAAAAAATTAAGGGAACATGTAATCATCACAGTATAACACCAAGTCAATGAAACTTCAGGAATATCAATCTGTCCAGTTAGGAAGCATAAGCGATTGTGAATCAGTGTCACCTGTTTTAGTGCAAATGAAAGTGACAACAGGTGCACTGGAGAGGCAACAGCAAGACAACCCCCAAAAAGGGAATGGTTTTGCAGGTGGTGGCCACAGACAATTGCTCTCTCCTTATCTTTCCTGACTGATTCTTCTTTAGTTTTGCTAGTGGGCTTGTCACTACTGGTAGCATGAGGCAGTACCTGCAGCCCATTCAGGTTGCACAGGTAGTCCAGCTCCTCCAGGATGGCCCATCCATATGTGCCGTCGCAAGAATGTTTGCTGTGTCTCCCAGTACAGTCTCAAGAGCATGGAGGAGATACCAGGAGACGGGCCGTTACACAAGGAGAGCTGGACAGGGCCGTAGAAGGGCATCAACCCAGCAGCAGGACCTTTTTGTGAGGAGGAACAGGAGGAGCACTGCCAGAGCCCTACAAAATGACCTCCAGCGGGCTACTGGTGTGCATTTTTCTGACCAAACTATCAGAAACAGACTGTCAGAAACAGACTCCATGAGGGTGGCATGAGGGCCTGACGTCCTCTAGTGGAACCTGTGCTCATAGTCCAGCACAATGCAGCTCGATTGGCATTCGCCAGAGAACACCAGAATTGGCAGGTCCGCCACTGGCACCCCGTTCTCTTCACAGATGAGAGCAGGTTCACACTGAGCACGTGACAGACGTGAAAGTCTGGAGATGCTGTGGTGAAAGTTATGCTGCCTGCAACGTCATCCAGCATGACCAGTTTGGCAGTGGGTCAGTGATGGTCTGGGGAGGCATATCCTTGGAGGGTCGCACAGACCTCCACATGCTAGCCAACGGTACCCTGACTGCTGTTAGGTACCGGGATGAAATCCTCAGACAAAACGCCAGATTTTACGCTGGTGCAGTGAGCCCTGGGTTCCTCCTGGTGCAGGACAATGCCTGGCCTCATGTGGCCAGAATGTGTAGGCAGTTCCTTGATGACAAAGGCATTGATACCATTGACTGGCCCTCACGTTCCCCAGACCTGAATCCAATTGAGAACCTCTGGGACGTTATGTATCGGTGCATCCGACGCCATCAAGTAGCACCACAGACTGTCCGGGAGCTCACTGATGCCCTGATCCAGGTCTGGGAGGAGATCCCCCAGGACACCATCCACCGTATCATCAGGAGCATGCCCAGACATTGTCAGGAGTACATACGGGCTTGTGGGGGCCATACACACCACTGAGTCAAATTATGAGTTGCCGTGATGAAATTCACACAAGTTGGAACAGCCTGTGATTTCAACTGTTTACTTTGATTTTTGGTGTGAGTTTGAATACAGCCCTCAATCGGTTGGGGATTTTGCTTTCAATTGACCGTTGTTACGTCATTTTGTTCTAAATGACTTGCATAATGTACAGTATAGATTTTAATATATTTTGTTCATTGACAACCGATGTGTGATTTAGGTGTTCCCTTAATTTTTTTGAGCAGTGTATGTAGATCTTTATTAAGAATACTGTGATTCAATTTTCCTTTGGTCAGAGAATGAAATTACAGTACATTTAAATTTTCATTATCATTTCAGCACATTTTTTGCTTGCAAAAATTTGGTTAAATTGGGAGTGGAGAAAAAAAGTGTCAGAATGAGGGACATGATGAAGTACCCAAATGCTGCTTTAATTTTAAATGATTTTGACATGTGACAATGTGATTTTTAAATGTAATTCTAGGAATGTAATGCCCAGAACTACCTTTCCCCCTGGCTTCTTTGTTTAGCGATATTTGATTGTACTTTGAGATATATTGTTCCTGAAGATAAATTCATTAAGGAGGAGATTGAAGGCATTCATATGGGGAAGTGAACTTCCTTGAGAGGGGATTGGTGTAATCTGGTGACCTTGTTTGAATGTTTAGCCATGGATGACATGTCAATTTAAATGCATTCCTAAGTCCGGACCAAGCCGTTTGAAACTGGAACCTCTATTTCCTCCTTGGCGGTACAGAAGGGCAGAAAGATAATGCCTTTTACAGAAAGACAGACATCCTATTTCTCTCTGAAGCACAGTTTCAGGAAATGAATGGATTTCGTCTAGCTGGTTGAATTGCTGTCCTTCACACAATTGTCAGTATTTTGGATTCATATTAGCAAAATGACAGTTTCACTTTTTAGATAAAAATAAATATAATGACAGCACTACTGTTCCAAGTGGTTTTGTAAAATCACGCCTTGACGCTAGATCATTGTGTGTTCAGCCACTGTGCCCAGACAGGTTGAAAATGCACTTTGGAAATGAAACTTCACTTCCTTACATTACAAAAAACATGATTCTTCAGGTTGATGAACCATTCAGTGAGGTCTTACTCTAACATATCTTTAGCACTAAGTCTCTAAAGTTCAGAAATCGTAACCTAAAATATTTGATAAAAAGCCCTGAGCTCTGTTGACATTGTTTATGCAAAGAAAATTTTACAAATAATCAGGATTCCAAATCAATAATAATATTGGACAAAACGAAAAACCTATAAGAAAAACCAACCAGATTAGTTGATCTTTCCTTATTGATGCCTAGTGATTATGGTCCCAGACAACTGGCCTAGATTCTCTTCTCCTGCTTCCAATAAAATATCTGCTGTTGAAATTGTAAGCTGCCTGAGTCAGAATCGCTGTTATAATCTGAGTGGTTTGAACCCTGATTCCCGAGTGTCAGTACTTTTTACTGTTGTAATGGTATGGGTAAGTTAAATTTTAACTAAGGCATCTCAGAGGATTGTGGTATATGGCCAATATACAGTGTCATGGCTAGGGGCTGTGTCCAGGCACTCTGCAATGCATTGAGTCATGTATAACAACAGTCCTTAGCATAGTATACAGTATACCACACACCTTGAAACATTTGACCTAATTTTGCTGCACGTTACTCGTTCAACCAGGACTTTCTTGTCTGCACATGTGCACAAGAGGTGAATGCATTCCTTGGCTAACAATCACGATTGAGCTCACAGGAGAACAACATACCAACAGAAGTCGCTAGAATGCAACAAGACAACTCTGTCCAACAACCTCCCATCCATCCTCCCCCGGGAGTTGTCGCTATGCATTGAATGGCATTTGACCACCTGACACAGCTAGGAGGTGGTGACTAAAACCAAGAACATTTCATTGCCATTGGGGACATACTGTATGCGTAAACTTTGACACCCATGCATTTAACACATTTAATCAGTATTAATGATTAACACAGGACTGATTAAAAAAACATTTTCCTGGTCTGTCCTGAAATGGGCAATAGGCTATTTCATGCAGTAGTCCTTTCAGATGCTATTTTTCTGTTGTTTTTCATCACACTTTTCTTTGGTCCATCCTACAAGAATAAAAATAACTTAAATGGATAATGATAGAGGCATGTGTTTGGAACACTTGTTTAATTGAATTAGAATTATCTTCATAAGTAACATTATTTTACCCAGTTGTGTAAAGATGTATTTTTTAATTGGATACCCCCGCAGCAATCCTGCTCTGGGACACTTACCACATGAAACCTGGCCTGTTTGAATCTCCTCTCCTCACGGTTGGCAAAAGCTCAACCAGAGACTAGAATATAGCAGACTCCTCCACACTCACCACCCACCAATGTCTGTTACTATGCTCTGATTATGTCTGGAGGCATTAAGTGTGAAATCGACGTTTCTCACTTTGTTTTCGTGACTAGGTTGTTTACTTGAAAAGCATGCAAACTAGGAACAAAGTGTCCTAGAAGGGTCATAAACTGTCGGAACATACTGTAACTATGCCATGACGACACACAGCTCCCTGCAAAGAAGGCTATAGGGGCTTACTGAAATTGCCTGTGTAAATGTCGTGGGGCTGGAGTGTGTGGTGTGTTGGAGACGACAGGGGGTTATGGTAGAGCCTGCACCACCTGTGAATGCCTGCTGTGTGAGCTGGCTGACGGTGAGAGAAACACAGACGGGTACAGGGTGGGATCGCTGTCCAACCATCTGCTTAGACCTCCCCTTCAAAAAAACCCGGTCCTCCTGCACAATATCCAGGACTTCAGAGGATGTTTCTTCAGTTTTCCTGTGAAAAGCGTAACGCTCGTTCTTTAATGTAGTTTGTTTTTGAAACCGTGCAAAGACGGCATGTTATGCGCGCGCACGTACGTGCATGCCTGTGAAAGAGGGGAAAAGAGAGAGAATGGATCCCAGGTGTTTTTGTTTTCTTCCAACAACAGTCTCTCCTAAGGAGTTGTGCTGTCTGCTCGATGTGTTTGGGCTAGCATTGTTAGCCCAGCAGGAGCCTTCACATCAAACACCTAGTAATGGATTAAAAGCCATGATTCTTAATTAATGGGGGCAGTTTACCCTAAAACAGAAACATTTGTATGGCGATTCGATGTTAAACAGTGTGTAGGGAACAAACGTGGCTGGTGTTAGGTTCGTGGGAAAGCAACAAGCACGAAAGTCGTTTCTTGATTCCATGTCAGTGTTCTCTTGTTAAACCAAAATGCTTTCTGAAATGATGTCAGGAGGACTGAGAATGACAGATGGATATAGACAGTCTGCTCTTGATGATGTCACTCCTATAAAACTGTGTAAATGTGTGGGTGATGGCAGTCTGGACCTTAAGACATACACGTAATACTGAAGTAACAAGGTGATTATTTGCCAGATAATCACTTTGATACACAATGATTCACCTCTCATGGAAAAGCTGTAAAATGGCCAACAGATGTTGTAGTTTACGATATAGATAAATGGCTTGCCAGAACTAGCATTACTGAAACAGCCTGTTAGTCCTTCTTTCCACTCGTATGACTAAATAAGAATATATTGCGTTTAAATAATGGCATCACACAAACAACTGGGACAGATAGCTGATCGAAGACCTGGGGTAATTTATACAAATGTCTGACTTTTGAGTTATGTTTTATTATATTATGGCTTTGTACAACTTCTGGAAGGGTAAAAACACAATAAAAGCAGAGAAAAAAAGAGAAAAATAAAAGTAACATAGAAAATGGATGACAGACATGTGGAGCTGTGTGAATAATACATTTTAATGGGGTTATGGTTGTTCAAAAAAGGTCAAACATTCCGATGGTTATATAGGACAAAGAGCACAACCACTTGTTTGGTTATGAACCACTAAGACCATTATAGAAGCCATTTGTCAACGTTATACAAAGCATTCCTTAATGTTAGACAAACCATTCCTCAACAAAATATAAACCATTTCTTAATGTTAACTAAATCATCACAGTTCTGGCATTTATGAAATGAAATTTCATCCAGAAATTGGATGACCAGAGTCATGGTGGATATAAACTGTTGACTTTTGTTCACCAGAATTAGATTTTGTAAAGTTACACATTGCACTAGGCTATGTACCCTATTTTAATACCTTTTCACAACTTAATTGGGTATTTAGGTGGCCAGTGCTCTCTTTTTACATTCTCCATGTCATCGCTCATTTCTCCTTGTTAGTTTGAGATCTTACTCTGCGGGGAGAGGAATAATAACCTGTCTGAATCATTAACAAAATTGGTGTTGAGTAGACTCTCTTGCCCTGAAAAACACACACATTCATACATACACAGCCTTAGGAAATTTCAGATTCAGATGCTAGGTTACTGACTGACCATCTGACAGACATACGAAGTGCTGGTGAACGGTGGACAGACAGACAGAGAGACAATGGTAAAGAAAGGCTGGGTCCTAAGTTGCCCCATGACAGGGAGAAAGGGGGGCAACAAGAGTTCTATGGTGAGGGTGGCGATCCTATTGGCCTGCTGTCAGTGAATGGGAGCGCTGCCCTGAAGCACATGTCACAGAGTACTAGTTGTAGAGGCAGCCAATCGCTTCCCTATGTAGATCCTGCGAAGGGAGTGGGAAATATATGCCGATAATGAGTGATAGTAAGAATAAAGCATTCATTGTTAATTTGCTTTTTCATTACGCACTTTAACCTTCTTGTATGAAAACAGATTGCTGCCATTAGGAAAGAAATCCATGTTTTATGTAATAGGAGCATCAGGTGCTGGTGGGCAATTAATAGGTTACTATGTTATGTGTGTGTGTGTGTGTGTGTGTTTTACCCCAGTCCCAGTGTGAGCAGGTGTGAGACCAGCATTGAGGGGATGAGGATCAGGAGGACATCAGAGGAGAATAGGCCTCTCCTCATCACCTCACTCTTCCGTACACTCAGGGAGGCTGACTGCTTTGGGTGCTGGAACACAAACTCCCTGGAGAAGAGAAGCAGAGAGGCAAAGAAAGAGACAGATAGATCAGGAAGAAGAGGAAGGCAGAGAAAAGGAAAGACGGGGGACCACATCAGTTCAACACCAAAAGGCACGTTTGGTAAAAAAAGTTCTCATATGCTCTCAGTTATAATATTGAAGAATTTCTCCTGAAATGTTTAGTGTGGCTCAATACAATGAGGAGAATATACAGGGGATATAAAAAGTTTACATACCCTTATTTACAATGCGTCTTATGTTTATGCAAAGACTGATATCAAGACAAATCAGATATTTTTTTAACTTAGAAAGATTATGTCACTACCAATATTTAAGTGAAAAACAAATAGATAATTTGTCAGAACATTCCAAAAGAAAACTGTCATTGCCTCAGTTTCATAAGTGTGCACACACTTAATGGGCATTGTAACTGTTCAGTTTTGACCAATCGTATTCCAAATCATGTACAACAGTATTTGCTTTCTTCTTGATAGCCCTTGACGGAGAGGCCAATGGCAACGTTTAAGGAACTGCAGGAATTTCTTTCAGGAAGTGGGCACTCCGTGCATATTACAGTTTCCCACATATCTGAGCTGTGGGGTAGTGTGGCAAGACAAAAGCCATTTCTCACAAAATAAACTACAAGAAACTATAAGAAGTATAAATCTATTCTAATTTCTAAATCTTTAAAAAGTGTTATGGACTGATAAGAACCTTTTGGCCTCAAATCCAAAAGATGTTTGCTGAAAAGCTAACACAGCTCATCACCCAAAGTACTCACTACATATTGTCAAGCATGGTGGCGGCAGCATCATGCTATGGGTCTGCATCACTTTAGCTGGAAATGGGGCTCTGGTCTGGATATAAGGGACAATAAATAGCTCAAAATAGCAACATATAAACCCTGCTGACCTGACAGACAGCTACAGAATTTCACCTTTCAACATGACGACCATCCTGAGCACGCAGCCAAATCAACCAAGGAATAGAAAAAAGGAAAATCAATGTCCTGGAATGGCCTAGTCAGTGCTCAGACCTCAACCCTTTAGAAAATCAGTGTCCTGGAATGGCCCTGTCAGAGCCCAGACCTCAACCCATAAGAAAATCAATGCCCTGGAATGGCCCAGTCAGAGCCCAGACATCAACCCTTAAGAAAATCAATGTTCTGGAATGGCCCAGTCAGAGCTCAGACCTCAACCCTTTAGAAAATCAATGTCCTGGAATGGCCCAGTCAGAGCTCAGACCTCAACCCTTAAGAAAATCAATGTCCTGGAATGGCCCTGTCAGAGCCCAGACCTCAACCCATAAGAAAATCAATGCCCTAGAATGGCCCAATCAGAGCCCAGACATCAACCCTTAAGAAAATCAATGTTCTGGAATGGCCCAGTCAGAGCCCAGACCTCAACCCTTAAGAAAATCAATGTTCTGGAATGGCCCAGTCAGAGCCCAGACCTCAACCCTTAAGAAAATCAATGTTCTGGAATGGCCCAGTCAGAGCCGAGACCTCAACCCTTTAGAAAATCTGTGGACCAACCTAAAAACGTCGGCACACAGGAGATCCCCCTTCACAATCCAACTGATCTTGAACTGATCTTGAAAGGAGAGTGGGATGAAATTGCTAAATCCAGGTGTGGTATGTTAATAAAGACCTATTCAAACAGACTTACTGCTGTTATCCAAACAAAAGGTGCTTCCACAAAGTATAAGTTGTCAGATGTGCACACTTCCATCCAAGGCATTGATTGTTTTTAAATTATTTTTTAGGGGAATTATTCATTTCTTTATCCCTTAAATATTTTTAGTTCTTATTAAAGCAGAAGAAAGGTCTGACATGATTTTATGTACATAAAGGCTGGATTTCAGCCTTTGCATACTAAACAAAAGCTGCACCTTTTATATACACTGTACAGTAGTGCACATTAGCAGAAAGAAGTCAAACACTGTGTGAGCCAATCATCTGTCTTAGTGGAAAAGAACAGCCCTTCACGTTTCAATGGTACTGTACACAGTTTAATTTATTATGTATGTAAATGACTACATTCACTCTAGCAAATCCACCGAAGTAAGTGGTTGTTAAGCTGTTGGGTTTGTGTGTAAGAATGTGTTTCTAGTGCAACTAGGGGTGTAAAGATTCGTTGAGACAAGATCAATTTAAGGTCACTGAAAAGTTCATTCTGGGTATTCTGTGCATATGTTCTCACTTTGGTGGCAGGTTCTCGGGCCGACTGGACCAGTCCCATACCCACTCAGAGCTAATCCTCCTGTCCCCTTCTTCTTCGGACTAAGGCAGAGAGAAAGATGGGAAACAAACAGAGAAGAGAAAGAAAGGTTGACATCAACCACTCGCCAGCTAGTGTAAAAGTTATGTACATTTTAGGCAAGGCCGGCTCTATCCTTTTGGGGGCCCTGGTCGACATTTTATTTGGGGCACCCTCTCCTAGTGGTCCTTGTGTGTGTGTGTTTCCTACCTGTATGGTCACACAGTCTGTGCTGCTATTGCTTCCTTCACTGTGAAGGGGGGTGGCAGCGGTTTGTGGAGGAGTCCCCACCTGCGGAGGGCTGGACACAAAGGCCGAGTCAACAGGACTTCAGTTCTCAGTGACAACGGACAGACGCACGCAGAAAAACAGTTTTGCATTGCTTTGACGTGGTAAACAAACGTTTTCCCACGCCGCTACAGCCTGGCTGAATTAACATTGACTTGAGAGATGGAGAACGAAAGCTGAACGGAGCGTTGTTTACTGTTGGTGTGTCTACTGACCTGTCTCTACTCCTCTCACACTCGAGCTGTGCCTCCTGTAGGATTCTCTCCAGCTCCCCCTGCAGGGCCCAGGAGGCTGTGTCCTGTTGTTGTCCTGTCACACTCTCCCTGCTGCTCACGGCTGATATCAGCTCCTCCAGCTCCACCCATGACCCTATGAGAAATGGACAGACAAGCAGCCTCTCAGTAATGTTGCCAGTGGGTTAAAGTGAGTTACTAAGTAGAAATACTTGGAAGTGCTAATGATAGTATTTTATTTTGGGGAGAGGGGTGACAGGGAAAACAATTTGTAGTTTTTGACTTTTACTTTTAATCCTAAAGGAAATATGTACTTTTTACTCCCTTACATTTTTAATTTGTTGCTTTTTAAGATATATATATATATATATATATATATATATATATATATATATATGCTTTTTAATATGCTTTTTAATAATTTACTCAAATAGTATTTCACAGGTGCCTTTCTATGAAGGTATCTTTACTTTTAATGGCATTTACGTATTTGGCATATTTCCCTCTGAATCATGCCAACTGTGAAAGCTGAGCTAATTCTGGATTTCAGTTAATCTTATAATCATTTTTGATATCCCAGAATAACTTAACAAAGCCTAATTCTGGAATTGGCCTTCACAAACCAGAAACATTTGACAACATTGCCTGTCAACCACCTTCCATGTATGTGAGGTTAGAAAGTATCAGCAGCCTAAATATAGACCAACATAGCCTTATCTAAAGAGATTGAGTAATTGCCTGTTGCTTGTCCATCTCTGCAGTAGATGACCTAAGGTTAGGACACGTAATGCACAGGAGTGCAAAGCAGGGTCAATGAGTTAACTGGCTAACTTGCCTAACATTGTGAAAAGACAAAATAAGCTTATAATCGTCATGTCTAATTGACTCAGCAACCAATAACACATCAGAGTTTAGTCATCTAAATGAACTAGAGAAGTTGTTTGTTGCTGTGTAACTCCTGTTGGATGTGTCTCCCTTCGTGCATACCGTTCCTGAAGTGCTGTGGTATTGGACAACTTCTAATGACCTTCAGGTGACAATTCAGGCAATTTGTGACAATGTGGTGTGTTTTCTCTGGTCCCTGGTTTAGCTCGGGTGCGACACACGCAAGCAGGCAGGCAGGCACATAAACACACACACCAACACACACACCAACACAAACAACAGAGCCAACCACAGACAGGCTGGCAGAGAGCCTACTTATGTAAGATCTTATTTCTGTATGAGATTAGCCA